>JBBPMQ010000222.1:0-33024 GCA_038090375.1 Boletus rubroflammeus | reverse complement strand
GATGCAATCCTGTGCATCAAATGGAAGGGAAGAAAAGAAGAGAAGCATACGGTAATGATCGTGAGATCAATATAACTATAAGGGGTTAAATTTAGGAACGGTCTACTCTACCAGACCAAGTGTCCGTGTTGTTGTGAATGTCCTGGATAAATGGTGTGATTGCATAGAGAAGAGGTCGCGTGATCTAGTCACATGAGCGTGGAAAGATTCGGGATGTCACGTGATCTAAGTCACGTGATCTAAGTCACGTGATTCTGATAAGATAAGATTGAAGAACTTAGCCGTATAACCTGTTACGACCGTAACACAAGTGAGGCCAGATGAATTCGAGGGGATTGAACACGAGGCGCTGACGAGGTTCGAATGGCGCTGGATAGATTCGAGGAGACTGGACGCGAGGTACTGATGAGGTTGAAATGGCGCTGGATGGATTCTTGAGTGGCGCCGGATGGATTCGAGGAGATTGGATGCGAGGTACTGACGAGGTTCGAATGGCGCCCAGATAAGGCCTGTTTTATTTTGGCCATGTGAGGCCCGTGAGATGCGTGAATGTGAGGTACTGACAAGGTTCGAATGGCGCCTGGATGAGGCCTGTTTTATTTTGGCTATGCGAGGCTTGCAAGAGGCATAGTCTAAGAGACCTATTATTGCCTACAACAGAAATGGATCTGTAAGACCATCGGAGTTCGAAAAAAGTGCTGCCTGAGGTGGGGCCGCCTCGGCACGATTTTGGCAATTGCCCGAACCCACACACCGCCACCTTACGTAAGCTTTCCCTCGGACTGTAGACGACCACATGATCAGCTCTTCTTCTTACCAACTGATTCTAAATATGAGGATTCATCTTCTCATACTTGTTGGCAAATGGCCAATCATCTATGGGCCCTTGAACCATCATCCCACTAGATAAGAGTGTAAACAAAAATTTAAACACCAATAAATCAGAGTTGAGAACCCCAGTAAATGAAGCAACTAACTCCACCAATTCTGTGATGCTCATTCAGCACACTCTCATAATTACCTTCCTGTTTGGGTACCAACGTAGCCGATATTTCCGCTTTCGCACATCAAATTCTTGTCAGCAGACCGCGGACGTCCTTGAACACACCAACTCAGCGACGAGTCCGTCGTTTATTTAGACAAGCGTGGCAAGTCCTGCTCGTTTGTGGCACCCACACTGTGCGTGCGTCCCCTCTCTACCCCGCACGCGTCGACGATTCCGACCCAACTTGACGACCTGCAAGACTCCGTGGCCTGTCAATTTCGATGCCGCCGTTCAAACATAACACTGATGCGGCGGTGTCTGAACCCTCTCGAGATACACCTGGACTACTTCCAGACGACATTTACAACGTGACGCTGCCACGATGGAGAGCGGCGCTTCGTGCTCATCTCGTCCAGGCCGTCGCTCGTGAAAGTATCGTTATAGCGCGCCTACAGGCAAGTTCTTGCATGCGTGCCATACGGCTTGGCTGACATGGTTCTCTTGTGTACTGATAGGCACGCTTTCGTAGTCCTTGGTTGGACAACTATTTTCTCCACTCCTCTGCGCTTGGGACACACACTTTCTTCATGATTGCGCTCCCCATTCTGTTTTTCTTTGGATTTGCAGAAATTGGGCGAGGGTGAGTTCTGTGTTTCGGCCTATAATGTCATGCGTTAAAGTCACTTGCATGCTTGTCCAGCCTTGTGGTCGTTTTGGCATCTGGTGTATACTTCTCTTCGTTTATCAAAGACCTCGTCTGTTCACCTCGCCCCTTTGCACCTCCTGTAACCCGTCTAAGTACGTCGTTTTTTTTTTTCATCGTCCGTCGTTGCTTATAAGTCAACCCGTTGCATAGTCATTGGCACGCATCACCTTGAATACGGTTTCCCATCAACACACTCGACTAACAGCGTATCCATGGCACTCTTCATCTTTGGTCAAGTTCACTCCGCCTACTCTGATTATTCGGCCATATCCAGCACGACTTACTGGATTTCGTGCGGGATTTTGGCGTTATATGCAACCTCGATCGTCTTTGGTAGGATTCACACAGGCATGCACTCTTTCACAGACTGTGGCGTGGGTGCGGCGCTCGGAGCCGCCATCTGGGCAGCGTACATGCTCACGAGCAACACATTCGAGCGTTGGTTGGAGAGCGGATCGTGGATCGGTAAGGCGCCCTGCTCTTGTATCGCGTTTATCTTTGACAAATCGTGTGTCTAGTTCCTTCTGTACTGGTGCCGTTGTGCCTCTTGCTGGTACACTATCATCCGCAACCGGTGGATGATTGTCCGTGTTTCGAAGACGCGATTGCGTTCGTGTCTGTTGTCCTGGGCATTTGTTTAGCGCGATGGCACTCTGTTTATGCTAGCCTAGACGGCAAATTCTTTGACACGGTCATGCCCGGAGGTCAAGGTGATATCTGGGCATGGGACGAAAGCATGAGGTGGTGCAGCCTGGCAGGGGCTAAAATTTGCTTCGGTGCGTCCCGACGCCTGCATTGTTTGTACCCCTCGTTCTGACGTCGTTCTACTTTTCTCACAACAAAATAAAAATACGATGACTGACAATAACAAAAAAAGGTATCCTCATGATATTCATTTGGCGACTTCTCGCGAAATCGTTTCTACACGCGGTTCTACCACCCGTCTTTCGCGTGTTGGCGCTCCACTTTGATCTCCCACATCGACGTTTCTACACGCCCGCGACAGATTACGGACGTTTACCCGTGGAGAACGGTCTTCGTCCTATCCCGAGTGTGATCGACCTTCCTGGCGCGTTGGAAGTGAGTGGCGTGAATGGCTCGGTGCAATTGAGGCATGCGATCAAGCGACGGGGATTGAACTTGAATGCGGGCCATGAGAAGATACACAGAGGAACGGGGGCAAGTACAAATTTGGAGAATGGGAAATCTTTGGAGACGGACACGATCGGCGTGGTGGCGACGGAAGTGGTGAAGCATTATGATGCCGAAGGTGCGCCTTCGCTTTTTTTTTTTCCTGCGTTGGGGATACGGTGTTGACTTTGATGTAGTGCTCACCAAGGTCGTTGTCTACGCTGGTATTGGGATTATAAGCTCCGAGGTGATGCCGTTGTTCTTTTCCCTGATAGGATGGGGTATCAAAGCATGGTGAAAGGTGCAAGTACAAGGGATCGACATGATCGAATCTGCGCCCGCTCGGGAGTCGACGAAGGCTTTTCCGGACTTGTGGCTGCGTAAAGCGTGTTCATACACGGGGGATTTATTTTTTTTGATGCCTCCACATGTCGAGGTCGGATTCTGTTTTCGAACTGTTCTTGTTTTGTTTTTGTTTTGATTGCAAGGCTGTAGCCACCTTAAAATACCCCTCCGTTGCCAGTGGTTGTTGTCGCATCCTATAATCTATTTAATGTCGTTACGAATGATTCCACGTGTATGCTCCTCAGGAATGTTTTGGAGTCGGGACTTGTGTAAGAGACAAACACCACTAGGCTGAAGTGACTTGGTCGGACCCTACCAACTAATGCATCTGATAAGGGATAATTTGCTTTTTTTTCTTCCCAACCCGATATAAACTGGGCTGCGATAAGACTACCAGCAAGCAATCAGTAGCGGCTGGAAGAACCAGACCGAAACGACTACCTCTCTCTGACAGACTTGGCAGATTTGAATTGTACTACACGGAGAATCCCGAGACATAGACTCAGTGCACGAATGTCGGATCGGATTATATGTGGGCCCCAAGTGATGCAATCTGTGACTGACAGACAAACAGCCCTAATCCAGGTAGATCGTAACAACAAATTTCGTTGATACGGGAGGCAGCTACTAAACATTGAGAACTACATGATTGGGCAGAGCGGAACACGATCATAGCGAAATGACGACGGGAAAGCAAGTAAAAGATGACAAAACAACATACAGCCTTGAACTTGTGACAGAGCCCCATATCTTTGGACAGCGCTCGTGAGCCGTGACGAGCGGTGACAGGGACGGAGACATGTGTTGACGGAGATGGAGTCGAGAGTGATAGATCAGGGATGGGGTGGGGACGGGCGGCAGTGCGATGCGCTGTCCGGCTCCACGAACTGTCCTGGGCCAATGGTGAGCTGCGAGGGAGGGTGGGAACACCTCGCACACCATGCCGGGGTTCAATGGAAAGCGAGGAGGAGACCGCCCGCCTGGGAGGACGACCAGGGCGTGGTGGGTGGGTGAAAACTCGAGCGCGAGCTGCGCTACTCGATGAGCCAGCGAGTGCGGGGAGGGTGGCGCGAAAGAAAGACGCGCTGCGCCACTTTTCCCTCGCTTTGTCCAAAGACATTTGTTCTGGCGCTTCACTCGTGCCTTGCTACGCAACAGAAGCTACCCGCTCCGTGACAATATCTCCACTACTCCTCCAGCATGGATATGTCCTTCGTGAAGTCGATCCGAGATTCGAGTTCCTTGGAACAATGATTTCGTGGATCATCCATTCTGGCGATGGGTAGAGGATGTAAATGATGAGGTGGGCGAGGAACCAGGATCAGACTCGAGCTTGTTACCATCCGATGCGCTTCCCCAGGTGAAACCATCAAATGGACCGCGGAGATCGCGAATCCATGGATGCACAAGAACGAAGGCGCGGCTCCGTCAACGAGAGCCTGTCCGATGCTCTTCAGAATCCCACATTGCCAATCCCTGATGGGCCCGGTAAGACCGGCTCCTAAAGTCTTGTACAGCGGGCCCTTTGACCACAAGGATGATGCATGTGAGGTGTAGTCGGCGGTTGGCGGAGCGGGCTGGTGGTAATCGGGCGACCTGCTTGTGGAATGGTATAGCTTCTTCTTCCTCAGATCGTGAAGCTTTTAAGGCTGCGACTCGCATCTCCATGTCGGCGTCTTCGATGGTGGGCGAAGCACATGGCGATTGACTATAAACGGAAAGGGTAGCGGGAAGACAGCTATTGTATGCCGAAGACCTGCCAGTCCAGGCAAGAAGCAACAAACTTGGGGAGAATAAGTATCGCTACAGGCCCGTCTATCTCACACCTGGCTTCGCATTAGTATGCACCAAGAACAATTTGCGTGGTGGAGCGATTCGAAGGGGGGGGGGGGGGGGGGGGGGGGGGGGGGGGGGGGGGGGGGGAGGGGCGGTGATTGAAGATGAGGCAAATAAAGAATGTGGGTGGGAATGTGGTGATAATATGCCTGGAACTGGGCAACGTTAGCGAGGGGGCCAGGATGTCACGTCAGCCTCGGGACGGCGGATCGGATCGGATCGGATCGGACGTACCGGCTTGGGAGAGTCCTGGAATCTCGAGTAATGCAACAGTCGAGGGCAAGAAAAGGGGGGCAAGATGGATAGTTTACAAAAGGACGACATATTAAAGTTAAGTAGAAGACGACAAATAAACAAAAAAGCCAGCGAGAAATAGAATTGGTACAGCTCAGCCTGGAGAAGACAGAGAGACGTGTAAAAGCGTTTACATCAGTGAATCGATGTGCAAATGAGGGAGCGCGCAAAAAAAGCGTCCCAGGTCCCATAGGTTTCGCGGGGTGGGAAATCGATGCTCACCGTGATTGCTTCACAGTAATCGGTGGGGGACTTCGTGTCTGTACTCACAGTCACGCAGACCCACCCGTTGTGATGATGCAGCCAGACATCGTGTCCTTGTCGCTTGTACTGGCGAACACGATAGTCGATATAGTCGTTGCGGTGGGTGCTGTGCCTGTCGTCGACGTGATATGAGAACCTCCTCCGGAAACGTCAAGGTCGACGGTGGTAAGACGGTTCGACGACCTGGTGTTCTTGTCAGAGAGGCTTGCAGTGATGTCTCTGCCATTTCTAATCACGCGGTAGAAGAATGTGACGATGACGAGAAGATTGCAGACGACGAGAGAGACTGCACTCTTCATACATTTGAGTTATTTATCGTGGCACGGGTTGACGCAAGGGGATCAACACAAGAACGAGAAGAAAGGGGCCGTGCGTACCTCCATTTCTGCTGTGAATCCTGGAGTGAAGATGTCATGGGGGATGAGGTATGCGGTATGTGCCGCGCTGACGACGCTAACCAAGATACTGGTCGAGAAAACTGAAAGGACCATGATTCTCTGATTTGAGGGTAACTTCACACGCCATAGTAAACGAAGTGGGAGAGCCACGAGGATGATGTCTGACAATGCATCGGCTGAATAGCAGGATGAACAAGCGAGGGAGACTGGGCGCGCGGTGAATAAACGTACTGCAGACTTCTGATAGCGCCACCCAATTTGGCATCCGACACCGGATGACAAGGGAGTCATACCATGAGTTGTCCATGGAACACACGACCGACTTGCAAGTGAACATGTATGCCCACATGCAGACAAACACCCCACCGGCGCCAAAGGCTGTCATACTGACACCCCGAGCGGGTGGAACAATACGGAGCACCGAGAATATGATGGATATACGTGCGAACCATATCGAACACGTATAGAAGAGAATATTCAGCCAGAAGGATATTATGTGAACGCTGCGTGACTGAGCGGGGGTAGCTGCCGGTGAGCACGGAAATCATAAAGTTAAATGAGATAGATCAGCAAAAAGAGAATGCTCACGCAAAGCCTCAATGTTGACGTATGGGTTGTCAAGTGGTGCGGTAAATGTCCACATCGTTACCATACAGACAGCATCACAGAGAAGTGCGAGACCTGCCAAGAAATCATCCCACCAGAGCCGTCGAATATGATATCGAAACCAGAGTCGAAATGAGGTCAGGATCAAAGCTAACGCATGAAAGACGGTGACCAAGACTTGCGAGAATGCACTTGGTTGGTTAATTCACATGGCATGCAACCAGACTGAAAACTCACTCAAGAGAGCAGACACCGTCTCCGGGGTCGGTGACCCACTCTCAGACATTTTCGTTCTACCTCAGCGAATGCTTGGCCTCTTGAATTGGTTGGGGGAAAGGGCTGTCTGGCCTGAGAACTAGGTTTTGATCAAGGTTTTACTCCCTAACCTGTAGCGAAGCGTAAACCTAATGTAGAAGGGTCCTGAGAGAGTTCCAGGGACGAGTCTATGTGGCAAAGTACCCAACGTTCGAGGGCGACCCTGCGGTCCCCAACAAAGATCTGTGGGAAGTGGATTAATGTAAAAACACCCGAACGTCGCCAAGTGGGATGGTAATCCAGGGATCGAAGTCTTGGGAGTGCTCGGCGCGGTGCAGTGCTGCTCTCGCTTCAGGGTAAAAAGCGTGAGCTGAGAAGCTGGCCAAAGATAAGAAGGTTTACGATATTTCATTTCAGCTTCCTGGATGGATGCTGGTTTTCGTCTCACTTGTCAATGCGGATGGGCCGTTCCACCTCGAAAACAACACTAAGAACGCCGATAATTCCGCCGGCGCTCGCCAATTTGTACTTGCTGACATATGGTTCAAGTACCGTCTCATGCATCTTTGACATCGTGACCCGTTGGGTCGTAAACAGGTGTTCAAGTTGGAAAAAAAAAACTGCGCACAATCGCCGTGCTGATGAGAAGGTACAAAAGAGTCGGCGTCAGATCCATTCCTGAAATGGAAGTTCGGCATGAATATCTTACCATCCATGCAACTCAACAAACCTGACCCTGGGTACTAAGGGGCTCGTCCTAGATGGCAGGGACCATCATGATTAGTACCTTTGCGAAGTTGAGGGCGATGTCGTCCCCATGAATAGTTGTACCTGGGCTTGTATGATTTCACACCCAATGTGCCTATTCCCCAGATATGATCAGCCTGCTGCAGTGAACACTGAAAGAGATAAGTAGAGCATAGTCCCTGGATATATTCATTCTTCAAGTGAATGCAACTCCTTGGCTGTTCCAATTCAAGCCATAATCCTCACAATGTTGGGCTGTGGGCCAGGATCAGTGTCAATGTCAGTCTCGCCTGAGGTGTTCGACCATCCTAAAGGTGGCTTTGAATAACGCTAGGAGACAAGTTGACGTTTGAGATCCCGAAATTAATGTATTGTCGCTGTCAACATAAAAGTCAGCGTAGAGCGTCGATACGAGTCGTGCGACGTGCGCCACGACGGTCTTTAATGTTGACTACTTTCGAGATAGTTGGGAGTGCTGGTGGTGTCTGATGGACCAGGTTACGAGCTCAGGCTGTGTTCGCGACAAGCTGTGGTGTTCGGCCTTGTCTCTCACCACAAGGACTGTCCAACTCGTCGTCAACGTTCCTCACGATGTCGAGCCCACCGTCGTCGCAGTCTCTGCACGCTTCCATGCACGCACCAAAGCCAGAGCGCGCAGCGGCCGCCCTACGACCACCCTCGCTTAACCAGCTTGCTGCCCGCATCAACCTCAACTCGGCCAACACAACCGCATCAGCTACCAGCTCGCTCGCCCGCCCACGTCTCGTCGCCTCCTTCCTTCGGACTGGCTCACAGACGTCTCTGTCGACTACTTCCACAAACGACTCCATCGCTGCCAATGCGCCGACCACTCGTTCAACGTCCCCGGCGCTGACGGCTACGACCATCGCCACGCCTCCTAAATCCACCACGCCTTCCATCCCGGAGGAGGCCCTACTCGACACCGAACCTCTCACTCAGGAAAAGCTGAACGAGCTTAATCAAGAAACCAGCTCCATTATGAAGCCTCCCGAGAAGAAGGTCAAGGGATACAAGAACATCCCAAGTCTCGATGCTATCACTGCCCGCTTGGCCAAGGCGAGATCCCTCAGTATCGACGGATCAGCACGCCCCCCGGAAGCAGAGATGATCGTGGATCCGAAGACGCCTGGTGCAGTTATGAAGGCGCCGGAGCATCCACTCCAGTTTACTTGGTATGTGAGCATCCTTAGATCAGGGACGACCTTTACCTATCTTTGTCATAGGACAATCTACCACGACTCCAAAGCCAAGGGTCCCTATGTATCCGCTAAAGGCACGGGCGAAGAGAGCGTTCCTTTCACTGTCGTTCCCGAATCCGGGGATTACGAGGCAGGGCTGACCGTTATCGGTGAATTCGACACTGTCGAATCATTCTGCCGTTATTTCAACTGGCTCAAGCCACCCTCAAAGCTTGAGCGGAACTCAAACTATCATATCTTCAAGTCCGGGATCAAGCCTATGTGGGAAGATGCCGCGAATGCGCAGGGTGGAAAGTGGGTCCTGACGATGAAGAACAATCCAGCCTTGCTGGATCGGTGTTGGGCTTGGTCAGCGATGGCGCTCGTCGGGGAGGAACTGGAGGAGGGTGATGAAATATGCGGGGCAGTCGTGAGCTTGAGAAGCAAGGTGGACCGTATTCAGTTGTGGACACGGAGCAAAGACGACGTGGAGCGACTGAACAGCATCGGGAGGAAACTTGTCAAGCTGCTGGATGTCTCCGAGGCTGACAGCATTGGGCTTGAGTTCCAGGTTTGTCTCTTGGCTTTCCGTCAGGTACCACCATTGATCAGTGCCGTCTTTTGCTGGTTCCAGTACAATACGGAGGATCGGCCCTTGCCGAACAAGTTCTTGTCCATCCAGGCGATGCCAACTACATCTTATCGGTCGACATTTGGCGCGTCGGTCAGTCATGCCCACAAGGGTTCCTCTGGAAACGTAACCAGTCCCACCAGTGAGGCTGGGACACCCGCGGATACTGCGCGCGGCGGCGCCTTCGGAAGTTTCGGGATCGGCAACATTGGTGGGAGTGCATGGAGAACTAAACGAACATGAAGCATGGCGTCGAAGTGTTTCGGGGAGAAGTACCCTTCGTTGTAAGAAGTTGTGATAAATTACTGTATGTACTTCGTTCAGCAATCCAAATATGGTAGACCTTTTCATAAGCATTAGAAAAATCTCATAATGCATATTACCAAAGTGTAGTCATGGGTGCCACAAATGTAGCAAAGGCTAATATGCATTATGAGATTTTTCTTATGCATTACAGCGCGTTGCATAATAAAGTGCACTCTCGGATTTGGCGTATGAGAAAGTCTACTGCTATTTTCGCTGGTGTTCTCACCCAATTACTCCCACTGTCCACAGGCCCAGCCATCTACCTCTATCTATTCACTTCATCTGTCAAGCCCTGATGGATATATCGAGATTGTCAACCAGATCTATAGTAAGTCGGGCCTTTAAACGAATCTTGTTCGACAACTATATGTGATGGCGGTATGTCTCCCCGTGCGAGCTCCATTCCCTGGGGCTGCTCTCTCTGTGAAACCAAAAACTTGACCTCTCGAGCTCAAAATCAACTTTGATGTCTTTAGATTCTGACATTAAACTCCAGTTGGCGCTGGGGTTGTGTTGTAAGCTCGACGTTTCGTTGTATACCACTCCAAGCTAATGATTAGCGTAGCGTTCTTAGTGTCACTGGTGTAAGTAAAATTTCTCTTCCATCTGCTAAGCGTCAGCCAGGTCGTTTGAACGATGGTGGACTTGACGTACATGGTTGCGAATGTGCAACAAACTGGCTTGTGCCAGGTAGCATGGGGCTGATTGGAACTGGAATCGTCAGGTTATTCGGATGTACAGTTGGACAGGGTATGCTTTATTTTTCGAGTTTTCGTCAAGACTTGAGGTCATTGAAGGCCGTGGTGCGTAATTTCGTTTGTATTTGTAGCGGCCATTCCATTCTCAATATAGGTGACTGCTAGGTATCATTCCTTCTGTATGTTCGCGTTCACGTTGGCGATTCATAACAGATTCTCACTTTGCTTGATGGGATAATTTAGGGTGATGGATACTCTGCATACAATTTTCAATGCCGGGATTCATTGGAAGTTCCTTGGATTGTGCCATGGCACGAATGCCCTAAACTGTCCTGACAGACTCCCGTGGTGAGTGTAGGTTTGGTCTATTCATGGACTCCAAAGCTGATCGGTTGTGGATGGGAACACTTGCATAGGGAACTGATCGTACGTAGATCCAGTCGAGTCTTGTCGAGGTATCGTATCTCAACCCGATTATTTTACCAGGCAGACATGTTCATAAGTGTAAGTCCTCGAGCCCGCGTCGAGGCTGCGATGCTGACGCGGACATCACAAGTATATTGTGACTTCCGTGGTCCAATGGTGAGCATCGGCCTCATTCACGCGTCGTTCTCGACATGGTTAGCTCACGTGAACAGCTTTTATGCCCATAGAGTTTGGATAAGTGAGTCTGGACACTTTCCTTTTACTTATTTCCTAACAGAAAGGATTGGCACTAGTTAGTGCACGGAATGTGCTCCTGACATTTTTGATCGTGAGTTGCGTGGTCGCCATATTCATGCAACATCTTACTGAGGGAGGTGGGCATAGATTGCGACAACGTTGACGCAATTCGGTACGTGATTCCAGTATTGTTGGCAGACATGACGCTGAGTTGCCAGCACATTCATAGCGCTCGGACTGAGTTCGTACCTTTACCTTCCACCTCTCCGTAAAATGTATAGCAATACTGAGTCGATCTCCCACCTCAAAAGTTTGCGTATATGTAGCGTGTGTATATTTGTTCCACCCTCCATCTTGATGAGTTGAGACAATCTACTCAGCCTCGTTACCGGCAACCTAGAGGCCCTCAATGCTAGCCCGGTATGTCCGTTTATCGTTTGCTTATTAAGTCATGTTCTAATCTCTCTCCTTCACTTATCAGTGGTCCCCACGTTCGGCCCTTTTGGGAGCCATCTGTGACATCTTGATAACGGGCTCTGTGTTCTTCTACCTTCGAGAAGGACATCGAGAAGTTCGGAGGTACGTCGCGTGTTATTCCATTTTCAATCAAGTTGTACAGCGTAATTGATGGGCCTCTTATGAACATCAGGTCACGAAACTATATTCGACACCTGACGATCGTGTTTGTCAACATGGGGCTCTTTACATGGTGAGCGAGTAATGTCTGATGTCCGATGCAACTTATCCTTGACCGTTCTGTCTCGTAGTTTCATTTCAATTGGGTGGTGTCTGTTGGTATGTCTCGCGTTTATGATCATTGTGAAGGCAGGAAGGTAAGAATATGGATATAGCACGTCATACCAGGTGGATATTACTTTACTGAAGTGCCGACAAATGTTATATGTAAAGGTGAGTGTTTCCGCCTTGTGGACGTTTTGAACTAAATGCGTGTTGGCCGCTTAGCGTATGCCAACTCGATGATGGCGGTGTAAGTAATTTGACGTGTCCACCCGTTCTGAGCTGATACACACGTTCGAGACTAGGCTGAATGCCCGGAAATCAGTGCGAGAGCGAGAACAGGATCTCAGAATAAATGGACATGATCTTGCTACTATTGATATCAATTAGGCTTTGGATAGTCTTTGGGTTAAAATAAATGATCTAGGGATTGCCATAATGTTGGTGTATTTGATCAGGTCTGCAATGTAAATGGGAGTCTAAGAGACCGCGACCCTAGAGAGCGAGGAGAGGACGACCTGGGCTGTCAGGATCAGGGCCGTGTACAGTGGTCAGGCAAAGGGGCGGTATAGGGTGTGCGGTTTCGAACTTGCAAAAGCTCAGGGGGGTTAACCGCTACTCCAATTGCCTCCCTTTCAGGGCTGTTTAGGCGAACTACCAACTGTAGCAGTCAAAGGGAGTAGACAAACCAGAACAGTGACCACAGGGGGTATGATGGGCGCGAGAGGGCTTCCTATCAGCGATAAGCCACCAGTGACCTCAAGGCGAGGCACGCTCCCACAGGCCATCCAGGCTACAGGATCCTTTCAGAGCCAGTCCTTTCTCGTTCCGTACCATGCCGGAACCAGCTGGCATGGATTCCTTTCTCGCCATCCCAGGGCGAAATTCGACGAAATAGCACTGGGTGCTCAGATACAGAGGATAAATCCAATGAAAAAGTTACTGTGCTCGTTAGTGTCCGAGGTCGTCTGTTTGACTCCTCGGCAAGCATTGAAAGGTGTCGACTTGAGTGTAAAGTGGTCACCACAGGTGAAATAATATGCACTGAATATGATTGATACTTGCAAGGGTGCCTTGCAAGTATCTGCACAGTCAGCTAGCAAGAATATATGTAGTGCAACTTACGGGGACAGGATCACAGTGGTATCACACTTATTCGACCTGTCCTCATTATCCGTTCCGTGATCAGTTGTGTCACTGTCAGGTAGTGGTGGAAGGTGCACGGCTGATCCGGGTAATACTGTTGTCCTTGACTTACATGGTGTGCTGACAATTTTCTTCGACCGCGACGCGTCGACAATTGATCCCTTCTGTCGATCTTCCTCGCAATCATGAATCAAATGAGCGCTTCCATGTGATCTAAAGAATGTTTAATAGTCACGTGATGCAGACGCTCTCATCGCATCGCATTTTCAGGCTCCGACATATCACCTCTTCCTCCCTGACCGTTGACACCACCATGTGCTTCCACTGTATTTCCCTCCTCACCGTCCCGAACCCCATCAGATAAGTACCGTCCACGTCCACATCATCTCTCACCAACTTTACCGGAATTAGAGGCAGGTCTACGGATGGATTCCACCATGTAGGGGTGGATGTAGCCGATTATGTAATTCACCCTCGCCGTGCCTCAACAAATTTCACGTCCCACAACCCACCCTTGCGATAATAAACTGCATCAAAACATGCCCCGTGTGTCTTGTCAAGCTGCTGTATGAGTCTCTGAGGCTGACAGCATTGGGCTTGAGTTCCAGGTTCGTCCCTTGGCTTTGCGTCAGGTACCACCACTGATGAACGCCGTCTTTTACTGGTTCCAGTACAATACGGAGGATCGGCCCTTGCCGAACAAGTTCCAGGTTGTCTATCCAAGCGATGCCATCTACATCTTATCAGATCGAAATTTGGCGCGTCGGCCAGTCATACCCTGTGACAAGGGTTCCTTCGGAAACGTAATCAGTCCCACCAATGAGGCAGGGACACCCACGCACTATGAGCGGTGGCCCTGTCGGAGGTTTGGGGATCGACAACAATATTTGTGGGACTGCACGAAGCATAGCACAGAATTGTTTGAGGGAGAAGTACCCTCCATTGCGATAAATTACTGTATGTAATTTGTTCGGCAATACCTCACTGTTCACATTTTGTCAAACAACTTGAAGCAATTCAAATATTGGAGCTAAATTATTTTCGCTAGTGTTCTCACTCAATTACTCCCACTGTCCCACCAGCCCTGCCATCTATTCACCTATCTGTCAAAGCCCTTACGGATATATCGAGATTATCAACCAGATCTATAGTAAGTCGGGCCTGTAAACGTATCTTGTTCAACAACTACATATATGGTGATGACGGTATGTCTCCCCATGCGAGCCTCGTTCCCTGGTGCTCCTCTCTGAAACTGAAAATTTGACCTCTCGAGCTCAAAATCAACTCGATGTCCTTAAATTCTGAGATTAAGTTTCAGTGGGGGTCGTTGTTATGCGGTAAGCTCGACGTTTCATTGTATACCACTGCTAGCTAACGATTAGCGTAGGGTTCACAGCGTCACTGGTGTACGTAAAACTTCTTTTCCACCTGCTAAGCGTCAGCCAAGTCGTATGAACGATGGTGGGCTTGACGTACATGTCTGCGAACGTGAAACATACTGGCTTGTCGAAGATGCCAGGTAGGATAGGGCTGATTGGAATTTGAATCGTTAGGTTATTCGGGTGTACACTTGGGCAGTCTGTGCTTTATTTTTCGAGTTTTCCTCAAGACTTGAGGTCACTGAAGGCCGTGGTGCATAATTTTGTTCATGTTTGTAGGGGGCCACTCTGAATATAGGGGGCTGCTAGGTGTTGTTCCTTCTGTATGTTCGCGTTTACGTTGGCACTTGATATGTAGCGGATTTTCGCTCCGATTGATGGGACAATCTAGGGTGATGGATACTCTGCATACAATTTTCAATGCAAAGATTCAGTGGAAGTTCGTTGCGCTATGCCATGGCACGACTTCTCTAGACTGTCCTCCGAAACTCCCGTAGTGAGTGCAGGTTTGGTCTGTTCAGGCACCCCAAAGCTGATCGATTATGGACGGGAACACTTGCGTAGGGAAATGACAGTACGTAGATCCACTCAAGCCTTGTCGAGGTATCTCAACTGAACGGTTTTGCCAAGCAGTCATGTTCACGAGTGTAAGTCTTTGTTACATTCCGAGCCCACGTCGAGACTGCGATACTGACACGGACATAAGTATATTGTGACTTCTGTGGTCCAATGGTTAGCATCGGCCTCATTCACGTATTGTTCTCGACATGGTCAGCTCACGTGAACAGCTTTTATGCCCATAGAGTGTGGATAAGTGAGTTCGCACATTTTCCTTCCACATGCTTCCTAACAGAAGGGAATGGCACTAGTTAGTGCACGGAATGTGCTCCTGACATTTTTGATCGTGAGTTGCGTGGTCGCTGTATTCGTGCAACATCTTACTGAGGGAGGTGGGATAGATGGCGACAATGTTGACGCAATTCGGTACGTGATTCCAGTATTGTTGGCAGACATGACACTGAGTTGCCCCCACATTCATAGCGCTCGGACTGAGTTCGTACCTTTCACCTCTCCGTAAAATGTATAGCAATACTGAGTCGATCTCCCACCTCAAAAGTTTGCACATATGTAGGGTAAGTATATTTGTTCCACCATCTATCTCGATGAGTTGAGACAGTCTACTCAGCATCGTTACCGGCAACATAGAGATCCTCGATGCTAGCCCGGTATGTCCGTTTATCGTTTGTTTATTAAATCTCTCTCCTTCACTTATCAGTGGTCCCCACGTTCGGCCCTTTTTGGAGCCATCTGTGACATCTTGATAACAGGATCCGTGTTCTTCTACCTTCGAGAAGGACATCGAGAAGTTCGGAGGTACGTCGCGTGTTATTCCCTTTTCAATGAAGTTGTGCAGCGTAATTGATGGGCCTCTTACGAACATCAGGTCACGAAACTATGTTCGACACCTGACGATCGTATTCGTCAACATGGGGCTCTTTACATGGTAAGCGAGTAATGTCTGATGTCCGATGCAACTTATTCTTGACTGTTCTACCTCATAGTCTCGTTTCGATTCATACCAGGTGGATATTACTTTACTGGAGTGCCGGCAATTGTTATATGCAAAGGTGAATGTTTCCGTCTTGTGGTCGTTTTGAGCTAAATGCGTGTTGGTCGCTTAGCGTATGCCAACTCGATGATGGCGGTGTAAGTAATTTGACATGTCCACCCGTTCTGAGCTGATACACACGTTCGAGACTAGTCTGAATGCCCGGTAATTGGTACGAGAGCGAGAACGGGATCTCGTGATCAATGGCCACAATCTTGCTACTATTGATATCAATTAGGCTTTGGGAGAGCCTTTGGATTAGAATACATGATCTAGGGATTGCCTGTGTATTTGATCAGGCTTGCAATTCTTAGAGATTAGGGGCTGCAATTTCATGATTGTACCGAGTTCTCGCTGGTCAAGTACAAGAATAGGAATAGAAGCTTCTTTACGCTGGTTAATCGAAGAATCAGGTGTATGAACTTTGTACTGTATTTTTTTTTCCTCGTTTAGTGTCCAGTAAGGCTAGCGCCTTATGTCGGACAGTACATGTGTGGTGGGTGTTGGGGCGTGTGTGGGGGTGTGCATATGTGTCGTAGTATTAGTAATATGGTTTTGGCTTGTACTAGTAACGTAGTTTAACTTCAGTGACTACTTACTGAGCTCAGTGTTCTACCGTGACGATACCAATACTGGGAGCCTCCTGGGACTCATAGTCCCCTTTGTAGTGATGCTGCAACATTGTAGTTTGCCACAAGAGCAATGTTCTTTTTTGTATCGACAGATCAGCATGCCCCTCAGAAGCAGATAGGATCAAAGATCCGAAGACCTGATGCAATCATGAAGGTGCTACTGTACCATCCACTCCAATTTACTTGGTGTTGTCAGCGTACTCATCATGATACCGTATATATTCATAGGACAATCCTCCACGATACCAAAGTCAAGGTCCCTTATGATGCGCAGGGTGGAAAGTGGGTCCTTACTGTGAAGAACAATCCATCCGCAGTGGTCGATCGTCGTTGGGCTTGGCTAGCGATGGCGCTCGTCGGGGAGGGTGATGAAATATGTGGGGCAGTCGTGAGCCCTAGAACTTAGGTGGACTATTTCTATTTTCAGTTGGACACGGAGCAAAGACCGCGCGGAGCGACTGAACGGCATCGGGACGAAACTTGTCAAGCTGCTGGATGTCTCCGAGGTTGACAGCATTGGGCTTGGGTTCCAGGTTTGTCCCTTGGCTTTCCGTTACCACCGTTGATAAGCACCGTCTTTTTCTGGTTCCAGTACAATACGAGGGTCGGCCCTTGCATAACAAGTTCCGGCCATCTTGCCAAGGTTCCAAGCAATGCCATCTTCATCTTACACAACAGATTTCTGGTGATTTAGGACAGGTTTTAATGGAAAACTAAACTTGAAATGAGATACAAAGTATCATGAGAACAACTAAACTTTAAATTAATCCTAAGTAAACAGTATTAAACTTCAAGTTTAGGTCAGAAAATGAAACAAAACTTGAAGTTTTGGCTCATGACTATATTTGATGATCCTATTTGATGTTAAGTATCATATTTAAAGCCAACTTAAATATTCATAAATCTGTTGTGTTATCAGAATACTCATTGGGCGCGTCTGTTAGTCATACCCACAAGGATTCCTTTGGAAACGTAATGGAACGACTGAACGGTATCGGGAGGAAACTTGTCCAGCTGCTGGATGGGCCTCCGAGGCTGAGTTCCAGGTTTGTCCCTTTGCTGTCCGTCAGGTACCGCCATTGATCAGCACCGTCTTTTTCTTGTTCCAGTATAATACGGAGGGTCTTATCAGATTTATGGCGCGTCCGTTAGTCATACCCACAAGGGTTCCTTTGGAAACGTAATCAGTCCCACCGCACCCACCAATACTGTGAGCGGCGGCGCCTTCGGAAGCTTTGGGATCGGCAACATTGGTGGGAGTGGATGGAGAACTAAACGAACATGAAGCATGGCGCAGAAGTGTTTGAGGGAAAAGTACCCTCTGTTGCAATAAGTTGCGATAAATTATTGTATGTACTACTTCTTTCAGCACTACCTCACTGTTCGCATTTCATGAACCAACTTTCAGCATGGAGCTAAAGTATTGTTGCTGGTGTTCTCACCCAATTACTTCCCGGCTATCTCATGTGCCCACTGCCAAGTCTCTATGGATATATCGAGATTGTCTATAGTAAGTCGGGCCTTTAAACGAATCTTGTTCGACAACTATATGATGATGTCGGTATGTCTCCCCGTGCGAGCCTCATTCCCTGGTGCTGCTCTCTCTGTGAAACTAAAAAACTTGAACTCTCGAGCTCAAAATCAACTTCGATGTCTTTCAATTCTGGTATTAAGCTCGAGTTGGGGGTGGGATTGTGTGGTAAGCTCGACGATTCGTTGTATACCACTCCAAGCTAATGATTAGCGTAGCGTTCTTAGTGTCACTGGTGTATGTAAAATTTATTTTCCACCTGCTATGTGTCCGCCAAGTCATTTGAATGACGTTGGACTTGACGGACATGGCTGCAAACGTGAAACAGACTGGCTTTGGGATGGGGCTGATTGGAATTTGGAACTGGAATTGTTAGGTTATTCGGATGTACACTCGGACAAGCTATCTTTTATTTTTCCAGCTTTCCTCAAGACTTGAGGTCACTGAAGGCCGTGGTGCGTAATCGACTTTGTATTTGTAGCCGTCATTCTCAATATAGGTGACTGCTAGGTATCGTTCCTTCTGTATGTTCGCGTTCACGTTGGCGATTCATAACAAATTCTCACTTTGCTTGATGGGATAATCTAGGGTGATGGATACTCTGCATACAATTTTCAATGCCGGGATTCATTGGAAGTTCCTTGGACTGTGCCATGGCACGAATGCCCTAAACTGTCCTGACAAACTCCCGTGGTGAGTGTAGGTTTGGTCCATTCATGGACTCCAAAGCTGATCGGTTGCGGACGGGAACACTTACGTAGGGAACTGATCGTACGTAGATCCAGTCGAGTCTTGTCGAGGTATCTCAACCCAATCATTTTACCAGGCAGACATGTTCATAAGTGTAAGTCCTTGATACGTTCCCGGCCCACGTCGAGGCTGCGATGCTGACCCGGACACCACAAGTATATTGTGACTTCCGTGGTCCAATGGTGAGCATCGGCCTCATTCACGCGTTGTTCTCGACATGGTCGGCTCATGTGAACAGCTTTTATGCTCATAGAGTTTGGATAAGTGAGTTCGCACATTTTGCTATCACATGCTTCCTAACAAAAGGGAATGGCATTAGTTAGTGCACGGAATGTGCTCCTGACATCTTTGATTGTGAGTTGCGTGGTCGCTGTATTCGTGCAACATCTTACTGAGGGAGGTGGGATAGATGGCGACAACGTTGACGCAATTCGGTACGTGGTTTCAGTGTTGTTTGCAGACATGAAGGTGGATTGCCCCCACATCCACAGTGCTCGGACTGAGTTCGTGCCTTCCACCTCTCCCTGAATTGTATAGCAATACTAACTCGGTCTCCCACCTCGAAAGTCTGCATACGTGTAGCGTATGTATATTTGTTCCACCATCCGCCTTGATGAGCTGAGACAATCTATTCAGCCTCGTTACTCGCAATCTAGTGGTCCTCAATGCTAGCCCGGTATGTCCGTTTATCGTTTGCTAATTAAGTCATGTTCTAATCTCTCTCCTTCACGTATCAGTGGTCCCCACGTTCGGCCCTTTTGGGAGCCATCTGTGACATCTTGATAACGGGGTCCGTATTCTTCTACCTTCGAGAAGGACATCGAGAAGTTCGGAGGTACGTCGCGTGTTATTCCATTTTCAATCAAGTTGTACAGCGTAATTGATAGGCCTCTTACGAACATCAGGTCACGAAACTATATTCGACACTTGACGATCGTGTTTGTCAACATGGGGCTCTTTACATGGTGAGCGAGTAATGTCGGATGTCGGATGCAACTTATCCTTGACCGTTCTATCTCGTAGTTTCATTTCAATTGCGTGGTGTCTGTTGGTATGTCTCGCGTTTATGATCATTGTGAAGGCAGGAAGGTAAGAATATGGATACAGCACGTCATACCAGGTGGATATTACTTGACTGAAGTGCCGACAAATGTTATATGCAAAGGTGAGTGTTTCCGCCTTGTGGACGTTTTGAGCTAAATGCGCGTTGGCCGCTTAGCGTATGCCAACTCGATGATGGCAGTGTAAGTAATTTGAGTATGTCCTCCCGTTCTGAGCTAATACACGTCCGAGACTAGGCTGAATGCCCGGAAATCAGTGCGAGAGCGAGAACGGGATCTCGCGATCAATGGCCATAATCTTGCTACTATTGATATCAAGTAGGCTTTGGATTAGAATACATGATCTAGGGATTGCCCTGGTATTGGTGTATTTGATCAAGCTTGCGATTAGGGGCTGCAATGTAACTGAATCTCATGATTGTACCGAGTTCTTCTTTACGCCTGAGTATGGGAGAATCAGGTATATGAACATCATACTGTAGGTTTACTCAGTGTGTACACGCGGCTGCCTCGCACACCAAAGATTCCATAAATATTGCATGCAGTAACCACAGGAACAAAGCCAGCAACTTGACGCGCGGCGGCACGGCACTCACCAGTAGCGACTCGAGGAGCACGGATGCGTGCACGCCGCGAGACGCCCCTCAGACAACGGTGGCGACACGATGAAAGACGCGCCACTCAGACACTGGCACACCTGAAATTTAAACGCGAGACTTGCAACGTCAATTCACAAAAAGTTGACAGGTAAGCACGTCAGACTCACATGGTTTTTGGCGGAAAAATGCTCACGCGCGACCCACGTGGGGTACACCTTATATTCTTAGATACCGAGACTCATAGTCCTTTTTGCAGTGATGCCTGCAATCCCTCAGCATTGAAGTTTGCCACAAGAGTAATGTTCTTTGTATCGACGGATCAGACGCCCCCCAGAAGCAGATACGATCGAGGATTCGAAGACCTGATGGCAACTATGAAGCCGCCAGGGCATCCACTCCTATTTACTTGGTGTGTGAGCGTACTCAGATCAGGGATACTTTGCCATGTTCATCGGACAATCTTCCACGACACCCAGGTACACAAGGAATATTAAAGGATAGCGTTCCTTTCTCTGCCGTTCCTGAGTCAGGGTGGATTCGACGCTGTCGAATCATTTGGCGTCAAGTATTTTATTTGGCTCACCCACCCTCAAGGCTACAGCGGAATTCGAACTACTGTATCACATTTTTTTAAGTCCAGGATCAAGCCCGTGTGAAAAGATGCCGTGAATGTGCAAAGTAGAAAGCTGGTGTTTTCGCTGAAAGGCGATGTTGCCAGGGCCTGGCTGGTGATGTCGCCCATCGGGGGTGACGAGGACAGCTGTAAACCTGAGAAGCGGGTGGACCGTATCCGATTGCAATGTGGACACGGTGTAGAGCTCCTGAATGGCCCATCGGGAGGAAACTCGTAAAGCTGCTGGGTGTCTACATCCTATCGGTCGACGTTTGGCCCGTCGGCAAGTCATACGCACGATGGTTATTTTAGAAACGTTATCAGTCCCACCAGTGGGGCTGGGACTCCCACGAGTACCCTGTCTAGGGATGGTGTCTTCTGGGATTGGCAACATCGGTGGGACTGGAGGGAGCATGCAGCATGGCGCAGAAGTGTTTCGGAGACAGGTAAGTAACCTCCGTTGCGAGAAGTAAGTCGTGATGTGTTACTTTCGTTCAGTAACTTGAATCACTCACAACTGTTCGCATTTCATCAATTAAAGTAAGTACTTGGTGTTCTCACCCAATTCCTCCCTGGCCATCTATACACCTCATGTGCCAAGTCCCAATGGATATATCAAGATTTTCAAGCAGATGTATGTAAGTCGGGCCTTTAAACGAATCTTGTTCGACGAGTATATGATGATGCCAGTATGTCTCCCTGTGCGAGCCTCATCCCCTGGTGCAGGTTTCTCTGTGAAACTAAAAAGAGCTCAAAATCAACTTCGATGTCTTTAATTTTTGAAATTAAGCTCCAGTTGGGGCTGGGGTTTTGTGGTAAGCTCGACACTTCATTGTATACCACTCCAAGCTAATGATTAGCATAGGGTTCTTAGTGTCACTGGTGTAAGTAAAATTTCTCTTCCACCTGCTCGGCGTCAGCCAAGTCGTCGGTGGACTTGACGGCCATGGTTGCGAACGTGAAACAGACTGGTTTGTGCCAGGTAGCATGGGGCTGATTGGAATTGGAATCGTTAGGTTATTCGGATGTACACTTGGGCAGGCTATCTTTTATTTTTCTAGTTTTCCTCAAGACTTGAGGTCATTGAAGGCCGTGGTGCGTAATTAAGTTCGTATTTGAGGCGGGCATTCTGAATATAGGTGACTGCTAGGTGTCGTTCCTTGTGTATGTTCGCGTTCACGTTGGCGATTGATAACAGATTCTCACTCTGTTTCATGGGATAATCTAGGGTGATGGATGCTCTGCATACAATTTTCACTGCCGGGATTAATTGGAAATTCCTTGCACTATGCCATGGCATGACTACCCTAAACTGTCCTCTGAAACTCCCGTGGTGAGTGTAGGCTTATTCGTGGACTCAATGGCTGATCGGTTGTGGACGGGAACGCTTGCGTAGGGAAATAATAGTAGGTAGATCCAGTCGAGTCTTGTCGAGGTATCTCAACCCAATCATTTTACCAGGGAGCCATGTTCATAAGTGTAAGTCCTTGTTACATTCCGAGCCCACGTCGAGGCTGCGATGCTGACCCGGACACCACAAGTATATTGTGACTTTCATGGTCCAATGGTGAGCATCGGCCTCATTCACGCGTTGTTCTCGACATGGTCAGCTTACGTGAACAGCTTTTATGCCCATAGAGTTTGGATAAGTGAGTTCGCACATTTCCTTTCACATGTTTCCTAACCGAAAGGATTGGCATTAGTTAGTGCACGGAATGTGCTCCTGACATCTTTGATCGTGAGTAGCGTGGTCGCTGTATTCATGCACCATCTTACTGAGGGAGGTGAGCATAGATTGCGACATCGTTGACACAATTTGGTACGTGATTCCAGTATTGTTGGCAGACATGACGCTGAATTTCCCCCACCTTCACAGCACTCGGACTGAGTTCGTACCCTCCGCCTCTGTGTAAAATGTATAGCAATTCTGAGTCGGTCTCCCACCTGAAAAGTTTGCACATATGTAGTGTATGTATATTTGTTCCACCATCCATCTCTATGAGTTGAGACAATCTACTCAGCCTCGTTACCCGCAACATAATGGTCCTCGATTCTACTCCGGCACGTCCGTTTATCTTGCTCATCAGATCATCCTCTAATCCCACTCCCCCACACAGTGGTCCCCACGTTCTGCGCTCCTGGGAGCCATCTGCGACGTCTTGATAACGGGTTCCGTGTTCTTCTACCTTCGTGCGGGCCGTCGAGAAGTTCGGAAGTACGTTCCCGATTATTCAATGCAATTGAGCAGTGTAACTGGTGGACCTCTTATGAACGTCAGGTCACGAAACTATATTCGACACTTGACGATCGTGTTCATCAACATGGGGCTCTTTACATGGTGAGCGAGTGATGTCTGATGCCCGATGCAAGTTATCCTTGACCATTTTGCCTCATAGTCTCGTTTCGATTGGGTGGTGTCTATTGGTACGGCTCACGATTATAATCATTGTGAGGGTACGAAGATAACGAGTATGGACTTAGTACATCACACAAAAGGGAAGAGACTTTACTGCGGTGCCGACGACCTTTGTATGCAAAGGTGGGTGTTTCCACCTTGTGGATGTTTTGAGCTCAATCCGTGTTGGCCGCCTAGCGTATTGCAACTCGATGATGGCGGTGTAAGTTGTTTGAGTATGACCACCCGTTCTGAGTTGATGCGCGTTCGAGACTAGGCTGAATGCCCGAAAATCGGTACGAGAGCGAGAACGAGAACTCGCAATAAGTGGCCACAATCTTGCTACTATTGATATCAATTAGGCTCCGGGTGCTCTATGGATTAGAATAAGTGATCAAGGGATTGCCCTGGTGTTAGTTAGCGCATCCGTCCATGCCTGTAATTCTTAGAAATTGGGGATCTTTATGTAAATGAATTTCATTCTGTACTTATGGCAATGAACAGTTCTTTCTGGTCGTGGACTAGAACTGTGTATTTAACTTGACGAACGTAAACTTGACTTTCGGATGACTGGATATTCCGAATTTCAGATCGAGTAAACCCTTCTGAGCTGATACACCAGATTGGCGTGAATGAGTTCACTACTGATGGCGACAATCTTGCTACTATCCATATTAATTAAACTTGCAACATTGACACTTGCCAGGGAGAATGATAATTAAAAAAGTGGACAAATCCGGACTCGAACCGGAGACCCCCCGCACTCAGCGTCATGCTAAGCGGATGTGATAACCAGCTACACCATATGCCCGACAACCGTTTCCCCGAATAAAGCGTGAGAACACATCAATCCGCGCTTCTGCACAGCCACCCGCGTGATCGAAACGTCGTCCTCGTCATTTTCAGGATTTCGTCGAAACTGCCAAACGAACCCCAAAAATGGACGGCGAGCAAGAAGCAGAGAGCAACGGAGCTGACACTCCAACCCAGCTCGACGTCGCGATGGACGTCGAGAAAGACCAGAGGCAATGTCCACAACAGCCGATTACCACCCAATCGCTCGCCCAGGACGACGACGACGACGACGCTGTGACCGTGCCAGCGTTGGCGTCCCCGTCGAACCCAGAACCCATAGTGGGCGAGACCCGGATTTCAGCCCCTGGAGACTCCGATCAGCTATTGGTCACAGCCGAGCTGGACGTGGCGATGGACATAACCGAAGGGGAAACGGTCGAGGAACAGCCTGGGCGAGCCGATCGTATAGGCAGTGAGGCATCAGAGCCTGCAATTACCGCCAAAGAAGAGTCTACGGAGCTACCACCACCATCCGAGGAGCTCGCGGAGGTGAAGCGAGACGTCAGCATGCCACCCGTGCAGCCCAACGCGGAACCTGCGCCAACACAGTCGCCTACACCCATGGTCTCCGAGTCGTCTGCCCCGTCCTCGAATACACCCCTGCCTAGCGTGCGGCTTTCATCCCTTTCTTACATCGAGGGTCAGCCTCAGGAACGTCAACTCAATGTCACGGATGCGTTGAGCTATCTCGACGCCGTCAAGGTCCAATTTCACGACCAACCGGAGGTGTACAATAAATTTTTGGACATCATGAAAGACTTTAAGAGTCAGCTGTGAGTGTGGCCTTTGGCTCCTCGACGGATCAGACGCTCACCTCTGGTACAGGATAGACACGCCAGGTGTCATCAGACGCGTCTCTCACCTCTTTAGTGGCTGCCCGACGCTTATCCAAGGGTTCAACACGTTTCTTCCGGTCGGTTACCGCATAGAGTGCTCTACGGATCCACAACAATCTACTATGATCACTGTCACTACACCTTCCGGAACGATCCTCCAGTCAACCCGCGACGACCCAACTGGCCCAAGCGGTTCACAGGGTCCTTTTACTCGTCTCGACGTACCAGTTGCAGGCCCATCCAACGCCCTTCCGCCTGATCCGAGCGTGTATGGCGTGGGGTTGGACAATGTATCCATCGAACCCGCTGTGCAATACGTGCAGAAAATCAAACAGCGATGTGACGAAGCAACGTACCGTCGTTTCCTAGAAATATTAGGGAGGTATCATAACATGGCTGACGCTGTCGACGAGGCGAGTCCATTTTGCGCGCATATATGCTGCTTATAAACCATCGAATGGTGTGTTCCATCCAGAGGGAAGTGTCCGCTGAAATCGCTCGACTGTTCAAAGATGATCCCGATTTGCGTTCTGATTTTCGAGTATTCATGCCCGAGAAAAGTCAAACGTTCGACGACATGGAAGATAGTCTCCTTGCCGCTCCTACAGAAGCCAGGCGCACGAGATCCAACACACCGCTGGACAGATCGACACGGCGTAGACCCGAAGTCTCCCTCGCGGCAGTCGCAGAAGCAGCTACTGTCCCTCAGAAGCGAAAACGGAAAGTCAACGAACGCGAGCGTGAGAGAGAGATAGCGCCTAAGACAGCTCCCACTCAGCGTGTACGTCTTCGCTTAGCCTACTTTCTCCCGACGTGCTCACGCTGAGCAAAGCCCAAACAGGCAACCTTGGCTGTCAACGGTATCGCCAATGGTGTGGAGCGAGCTCCATCTCCAGGTTTTTCCTCGCTCCGTCAGGTGCAGCTGCAGCAGGCCCAACAACAACAGTTTGCTGTCTCCTCTATTCCCGTCCCCAATCTCGATGAAACGCACTTCTTTGACCGGGTCAAACGAGCGATCAACAATCGCGACACGTTCAATGAGTTCCTGCGCCTCGTTAATCTGTTCACTCAAGAGCTAATCGATACGGCTCGCCTCGTCCGCGAGGCACGGAATTTCCTCGGAGATGGCGAGCTCATGCGTCAGTTTCGAGAGATTCTTGGCTGGGATGATAGGAGAGAGAGGGAGAGATGGTTATTGGAGGAGCAACAACAACAACAATCGTGGGCGCGTGCACAGGGCCAGAGTGCACCCAACATGCCTCTGAGACCGGGCCGCATCAATACTGGATTGCAACTGGGCAGCTACAGGCGCATGCCATCTACCGTACGTATACATCCTTTGCAGAAAACGGGGTTGCTGACCATCGTGGTTGACGTGCACAGGAAGCGCATGTGACCTGCTCGGGGCGTGACGAGATGTGCAAGTCGGTCTTGAACGATGAGTGGGTCTCTCATCCCACATGGTCGAGCGAAGACTCCGGATTTATCGCTCACAAGAAGAACGTCTACGAAGAAGCCCTCCATCGTTCAGAAGAAGAACGGCATGAATACGACTTCCACATCGAAGCGATCGTACGCACGATCGGGATGCTCGAACCAATTAACAATAAGATTGCCCAACTCTCCCCTGAAGAGCGTGCCGTGTTCAAACTCAAGCCCAACTTAGGTGGATCTGGGAAGAGCATACACCAGCGCATAATCAAGAAGATATACGGTCGAGAAGCGGGTTTGGATGTACTTCAGGCGATGCAGGATACCCCATCAGTCGCCATTCCCGTCGTACTCATGCGGCTCAAGGAGAAAGAGGAAGAGTGGAAACGAGCACAGAGGGAATGGAACAAGATCTGGCGCGAAGTCGACGCGCGGAACTACCACAAGTCGCTCGACCACCAAGCCATCAACTTCAAGACGACGGACAAGAAAGCGATCAGCGCGCGTGCGTTCGTCTCGCAGATTGAGGCCGTGCGGGATGAGCAAATGGACAAGCGGGCGTCGTACATTGACCCGTTGTTTACGCGCACGCGACCGAGACATCAGTTGGCGTATGATATCGAAGACGTGGGCGTGTTGCAAGACGTCATCAAAATGACGTTGTCGTTGTTGGATAGGACGCAAGGCCAGATCAACGGCGCGGATCGCAAGCGAGTCGAAGCATTCCTGAGGAGTTTCATCCCCCTCTTTCTTGTCCTCGACCACGAGGCATTCAATCGCGCGTTCGTTGTGCAAGAGGTGGTTGATGGGGAATGTGGGGACGATGCAAGCAGCGTTGCCGACGACGTCGAGACGGCGAGTGCGGTGAGCGGGAGCTCATCACGTACGGGAGGGAATCGAGGTCGTAAGGCGGGTGGCGCCTCCTCAAGCGGTGATTTGAGAAAGAAATTGTTGAAGAGTGAGCAAGCCAAGTCGACTAACCGGAAAACGCGTGCTCAAGACGGGACCTCACCTGCTCCGTCTCGACCTGTATCACCAACGCCGCCTGAGGCGATGCAAGTCGAGGGAGTGGATGAAGGGAAAGCTGAAGGTGAAGGCGCTTCGCCATCAAGACCCGCGTCACGGAAGCACGTCTTCTTCTGTAACAACATATACTATGTGCTATTGCGATTACTTGAGGTAAGTTGAGCATGTTGTATTGCTTGCTTAACATGGGGACTGATGAGCTGGTTCTGTCAGGTGTTGTATTCCCGTTTCTTATTTTTCAAGAACCTCGCCATGTCGATGGCCAACCAACCCCCAAAAAACACTGCCGCCACTACGGCTTCTAAAGACATCAGAACGTCGACGGTACCCCAGTTCGTCCAGTTGGACGAAAGAATGGCACACGCAGAGCACTATTACGATCTCATGCTCGAGTCTTGTGAACGATTATTTGACAACGAGATCGATCAACATCCGTTCGAAGAGCAGATGCGGTTCATGTTTGGGTACAGGGTCTGTTTCCGTTCTCCATCCCAATTTCATGCCGCGCTCAGCTGTGAAACGTAGGACGCACACCGTATATTCACGATCGACAAGGTGCTGGGTGCGTTCATCAAACAGGTGCAACTCGTGCTATCAGACCCTCGGTGTCACGACTTGCTTGAACTGTTGAGACGAGACCGAGCGTTGTTGTCGCCCACAATGCAGGATCAGATGAATAGCCGGCGATTAGCAGACAACATTATGGGTCCGGACGAGAACATCTACCGAATCGATTGGGTGAATCATGCTGCATGTCCCACTCGATCGATATACTGAAAGAGAGACTAGATCCAGAGCACGAAGACGATGACGATGCAGTTGTTAGCAAAAGACGACTCGAAAGCCTACGACGCGGAGATTCTAGCTGAACGATGGCAGTCGTACATCGATGCATACGTTTCGGTGGGTGTTTCCGTCGGTGTTCGTCGTGGGAGTAAACGCAGAGTTGTCAGGGCGACTCGACACAGGGTCTTCCCATGTCCAGACTCCAACGACCGTTTTTGAAAAGGTACGTCCCAAGGATAACCTCACCTGGTCTCGTTCGCCGATGCGCAGACGTATCTCCAGGAACGTGTCACCATCTGTGACGGCAACGACACCCGACGTGCTTGCCCGTGGTGGGCTCGAGATCCGTGTGTGCGTGCGTACGTATCGCTTGTTTTACGTCCCGCATACAGAAGACTTTTTGCTCCACGTGTTGAGCGAGAACGAGAAGGTGACGATGGGGGAGAGGAAGGAAAGGTTGAGGGAAAGGCAACAAGTGTGGGCGAGGGAGGTGGAGGCGGGGGAGTGGTTGGCTGGGCGGAGGATGGGCACGAGTGCGGGGGAGGGGCCGGATTCTGCACCAGAAGGGAGTTCGGGCCCGATTACAGGTGTGGGTGCGAGTACGGAGGCGGCCGGGCCTAGCGCTGAAGGGAGCGCGAGTGCGAACGTCGAAGGGGACGTGGTTGATCATGATGTCGGTGCTAGCGCTGCATCATGACAAACATGCTCTGGGACTGATTCTCATCATGAACGATGGGTTGTGTATTTGCATTTTTTAAGCATTTGGAGGAAGCCTTTTTTTTGATTATCGGGGTTCTTTTTGCGCATGTCGCGTGCTTTTGCAACACTAGTACTTACGGATGGTCCTACTGTAGTTGCACCTGTTGCTTAGATATAATGTTGAAGATCTCATCTCACCCCATGAAGGATGATTGGAATTAATTTCTATGCGATTTGCCTTGTAGTGACTTGGAGATGCATCGATGACCTTTCACTTGAAAAGGGACTCGGGTTTTGCTGCCATGGGCAAGCCGATGGGCCTAGGGTGCTAGTATTGGCGAGAAAATGAGGTGGGTCTCTACCCGTTTGTTCCTTTTCCGGTATAGATGAACAACTTGCTGCCACGGCAATGCCACGGTGTTTCTTCACCCAGTTTCGATATCTCCGCATCTCTACTCACAGAACTTTGGAAGTCCTCGACAATCTCCGATGGCTGTGTGATGAATCTTCTCGACTTTGGCTTGAGCCACCCCGCATCACAAACCCTCGCCATGTACACAAGATGATGTTCATGACAAAAAGCATGGGTTACGTGGAACGCACATGTTGCATGATACTACGCACGGCTGACACTGGGCGCGTATTTTTATGGTTAAATGTGTGTTGCTTCTTACCTCCTGTATTTCAACATCGAATAGGTATTCATCCGAATCCCGCAACGACCCAGACCTAGAAGAGGGAATCAAAGTCAGACAGGGGGGTTGCAGTTGAGCGGATCCCCCGTGCAGAACCTCGGTTATTTTAGAAGCAAGGTGCGATGTTCTAAGGCACTCCCACTCACATACGGGTGTGTGGTGTCAAAAATGGACAATGAATTCTGACGATCAGCTTTATATGGTTCGAGCGGAAAATCTTGTTCAAAGGAACCGGAGGTTATGAAGTGAAACACGACAATTGTCAAACGTTACCTTGCGCGCATCGACGCTGAAGGAGACATATTGAATGTGCATTTCTACAAGGTTGTGAGTTGAAGGTGAGCACCAGAACAGAGACAAGTAGTACTCACGTTCTCGTTCGTCGTAAATCCATCACCCGAAGGTGTACCGGAAATATCGGCCGTACTCTGAGTGCTCTGCTGACGCACACTACGGGCCCTAAAAGACTGGCTTTGTGCATGGCCTATCGCTGAACAATCTCAGGACAGAAACATGAATCGGAAACGCTGAAAAAAAGGGCATATTCGAAGTTGTGATCTGCGCGGGTTTCTCCTATCTGTTGGACTACTAGATAATTCTTGTCCACGGCTTGCGACTTGTACACAAATCTCTATCGCGGGTGAGTCTGTATATTGCATCACCAAACCTTAAGGTCTTCATTCTCTTCGCTGCGAGTCGAGGGTAAAATGAACTTAGGGGCAAGTTGCTATCATAGCTCGGAGCACCTTGTTTAGCCAAACAGGTGTAAACACCCTGTCCGGACAACAGTGCGACTCACGAACTTCAAATGCATTCACCTATCGCAAGCGGTTCATCGCATGATCCAGATTTTCCTACCTGGGATATAATAGATTGGGGAAGTCCATGGATCTTCCAAATGTGGTCCTGATATAATTTAGCCATTCCAAGCGAGGTAACGGCTTTTGTTGTGGGAATAAATACGACTTCTTTTGAAAAGCAATCTACCATCACAAGGATACTATAATGTCCGTTGGATGTGGGGAGATCCATAATGAAGTCCGCGGAGATATCCTGCCAGGGACCCTCCGGAATAGGGTTAGGTTTTAATTTGCCAGCCGGGGGCACATTCATTGGCTTCATCCGAACGCATCGTTCGCATCGGGTGCAATAGTCCTTTATTTGGGCACGGGAACCTTCCCAGTAATAGTAGCGTGAGACTAACTCTAAAGTCTTCTCTGCACCACCATGACCAGCCAGCGTGCTGTCGTGATATAGTGAAATAATGTCCTGACGGAGCTCTGGGTCCTCAGGCACATAGAATTTTCCATTGAGCTTACAAAGCCCATCTTCTTCGACTGTGAACCCTGCAAGGGTTGTTTCTTTTAATTTGGATTGTCCATTTCTGACACGTTCCAAGATCTTTTGCTCTTCACCATGGATGTAAGAGACTTCGTTTGTGGCACGTATACGTTCCGCGGGAATTACCGTGACTCCTTTATTGTCGTTCTCGACGCTGATTGCGTGGTCTTCACGGCGTGAGAGAGCATTGGCTTTTCCCATAGAAGCACCTGGCTTCCGTACCAACTCATAATCGAATCAGGAGAGGAACTGAGCCCATCTCGCTTGTCTCCGATTCAGATCTTGTGTTTTCATAAAATATTGGAGATTGGCGTGATCCGTCCACACCTCAAACCTTTTTGGTTGTCCCTCAAGGTGATGTCTCCATTGTTCCAATGCTTGTATGATGGCCAGCATCTCTTTATCAGCGATCAAATAATTATGTTGTTCCAGTGTCATAGAGTGTGATGAAAAGGCAACCGGATGCCATTTTCCTTCCTTTTCTATAGATAGGACGATGCCCATAGCAAAGTCTGATGCATCGCACTCTACGCGATATTGAGCATCATCTTCGGGATAGGCAAGAATAGGGGCCATTGAGAATTGTCCCTTCAGCATATCAAACACGTTTTGTTCCTTTTCTGTCCACGTCCAAGCGTGGTCCTTTTTTGTAAGACCATTCAATGGTCTTGACATAACGGAGAAGTCCTTAATGAAGCGGTGATAGAAATTCGCCAAACACAAAAAGCTTCACACGCCTCTGACGTTCATGGGCGTGGGCCATTCCTGAATGGCCTTAACTTTGTCCTGTTCCATTTCGATTCCTTTCTCGGATATGATCATTCCAAGGAAATCTACTTTCTTAGCACGGAATGTGCACTTTTCGGGTATAATAAACAGCTTGTGTTCCTGTAGCCGCTTTAGTACCTCAAGTACTATTTTGTCGTGTTCTTCTTTGTTCTCCGTCTTTGTGAAGACCAAGATGTCGTCAATGTAAATAATAACTACGCCTTCCATATTGGCAAAGATATCGTTCATCATGGCGTGGAAGGTGGCAGTGGAATTGGTCTGCCTGAAATACATCACCAGTGGTTTGAAACTCCCACGGTGACAGATGAAAGCTCCTTTCCATTCGTCTCCTTCCTTGATGCGTACATTGTTGTATCCCTATCGTAAGTCCATTTTGGTAAACATCTTTGCGCCTTTTAATCGATCCACCAATTGGGAGATAAGGGGGAGCAGGTAATTGTTCTTAACCGTCCATTCATTTAAATAACAGTAATCCTGTACCATTCTTTTCTTGCTGTCTTTCTTGGGAATAAAAAAGACTGGTGAAGTTTGCGGTGATTTTGAGGGGCGAATATACCCTTTATGTAACTGATCATCCACGAAGTCTGAGACTTCCTTTTGTTCTTCTGTGGACATCGGGTAAAGTTTTCCTTTTCTGGGTACATAGCCTTCCTTCATGTCAATTGGGTGGTCCCAAGGTTTCCTTTCGGGCATGCGCTCCAAACTCTTTTTGGAAAATACATCGAGGAATTTATGGAATTCCTTGGGAACCATTTCTTCAACTGTCAATTCCTTTTTGGGAGTGCTCGGCTGCTCTACCTTCCTAAGATGGCGGTATAGATATGGCATATCGTTGATCTCCTTTTCTTCTAAGGTTCTGAGGAATACTGGTCTGTCTGATAACATGTAACACGAGCGCGGGCATCTTGTGAGTTTGACGGCGCCTGTCTGCCAGTCAATCTCAGGGTTGTGCTTACTAAGCCATGTGTATCCAAGAATGATCGGGTTCTTTCCCAGATCAGTGACTTCGGCTGTGAGCTTCTCTCGGTGGCCGTCAAAGTCTATTATTA
>JBBPMQ010000221.1:0-33067 GCA_038090375.1 Boletus rubroflammeus | reverse complement strand
TAAGATAAAAGAAGAAAAGGAAAGATCAAAGCATAGAAAAATGAAAGAAAGGTATAAAAATTGAAAATTGACCATGGATTAGCCTGTAATCCTTGTGCTAGGAACGTCCTTGAGTTCCCCTGTAACACCATTGGGCAGGGGTGCCACCCAATAGAATATATCCCCTGAATTGTTATGGACTGGCACGGAGTGCCGGTCTGCAGCACTCAACTTCATACTTTACAGTGAGGGGAAGTGTTGTAATATTAGAACGGACATTACCAAATATGGTAATTCCTGCAGAGGGTCACATGATCTACATACTATTACCTGTCAACCAAAAAAGATTTAGGGAGGTTAGACCTCAGGAACACTGTTCAATCTTCATTTCAAAACTGTCAACCCAATGCACCATCGGTTTGGGGTGCCACCAAATAGGTTATGGCTAAAGCCAGTTAGAACCGGAAACCATGGCAACACTACATAACAAAGCCTAAATAAGAATGTTTACAGTAAAAGATACCATACTTACTTAGGCTTACCAACTGGGAACCCTAGGTGAGTATTGCTGGGGACAGCGAAGTGGACGAAAGCAAAAAGGCACTTCTCACGCATAGACTAAATCCTACGCACGCCTCGTGCCTCGCCTAGCTTAGGTCAACAACTGGGTAACGTTTAGAGATTAGTAACGCAGTGCCATCTCGCCATTATTGTTCCATATCCGCCTCCGCCTCTCTGGGGAGCGGTTGTAGATAAGCATCCGGGGTAACATACATCACCGAGAGACCTCATGCTTCCTAATGGAGCTCCAAGTATCTGATTCGGACCATGCGACGGACTGGGAAGGTGGGGCAGTGAGCGAGCATAGGATCCGTGGCTTACGGTCTGGTACGTCATGTGTCTGATAAACTGACTCATAATTTTACAGCCGCGACCGTTCAACTTGCCAAGATACTTGTGCCCATGCAATGTATTGCGAGGTGACTTTAGTTGGGCCCTATAAATTGGTATAATATGCGCCTGACTATGCCGGAAAGATGATGCGGTTCGTTCTGGGCGCCAAACATCAGTCTAGCATAGGGCACCACTGAGGATTCTCGTACCTGGTATGTACTCTGAAAATAGGAGATAGCCGCCAGCATCAGCTTCACCGCACTATCCCATTCCAAACTAATTGAAACTCACCATCACCATGCCCATTCCAATCGCCGTTAGCTGCCTTTCGTCAGTATTCACACACATGGTGATCGCTGATCAGGACTCACGATCATGTCCCCAAAGTCCCCAGTCCTGAACACCCATCCTTTCCCTCGGGCGGTTAACCACGCACTCTCCAATCCTTTTGGTAAGACATACATCGCCAACTCTCCCCGTCTTCTCTTCTCCTCTATAAGAAGCGACAACCCACCGAGCAGCCCACCCAGCCCGTAAGAGTACCTGGAACCAAAGAATGCGAATATGATCTGCGGTATCTTGACTTTCGTCTGGGACGATAACAGAGCATGCATGTGATGCTTGAAGCAGAACCAGGCTAAAACGATCCTCCGTCGATCACTACCCGATATACGGTAACGAGACATACTTACATTGGTACGTAGCGACAAACGTCGCCAAGAATGCTGAGCTCCGGATCGTGCTCCAGACTGCTCTCCAGAACATCCTCAACGGATTTGAGAGGAACGCGCTGCGCTTGAACAGCATTAGCGGTATGAGATGCAACGCGCCGTAAATGGGAAACCCCCATTGGAACACGGTCCATAAACGCGGAAGGGGGACCGCCATGCAAGATTCAACCCATGGATGAACAACCCCGCAGGGAGGGTATGGTGGGCTAAAGTCAGGCGGTGCAGCAGTTGCAAGCGCCTTTCTAGCCAAGAGAGCTGTTCGATTGGCAGGTGCGAGGTCCTAGGAAGTGACGTTGGGAACGTTCTCACTAATTGGGAGAGAATTAGCACACCTCTCGTGCGAGTATTTTATCAAGTCCGTTGACGTCAAACGTCCCCGTGCGGTTTATGTCCCGCACCATTTCTATGGCTGTAATGGGTGCGCCAGATGCCTTGGAGAGCCTGAGAAACAGTTGGCATGTCATTGCGAGTGCAGATTATTCACTCACCAGGTGGTATATGACCTTGGAAGTGTCTCTGGCCGAGAAAAGAGTGCATACACGATCTGAACACAACTGGGAGCGAATTACAAGCCGCATTCCGGTGACCCGGCGAGAAAGACGCACCATAGAGAAAATAAAAGCGCATCACCATGTGGGATATGGATCCCTCGTTTCGACGTGAATGCGTTATACGACCCCTGAAGCCCACTACAAGACGCTCAGTGGATGATTCACTATACAACGGGGACTGAAGACGAACCGAACGAACAACTGCTGTGCAATAATCAACCTCCGCGACGGTTTCTCGAACATGATCGCCAAGCCACCGGCGATAGCACCAGCGACCACCGCGTGCCATCGATGTGCCTTCTTGCGCACCCACTCTTGGTGCGCTTGGGCAGAAAGGGACAGCCGTGGTTGTCGTTTGGACAGCGGGATTTCTACGGAGGCCTCAACAACGGATTCCTCTTCCTCGTCTTCTTCGAATGGGGAAGGGGGAGGACTTGATAGTGTGACGGGGAGGACGATGGGAAGTGCGTTGAGGATCGCCTTGTATAGCGCAACAAAGGAACCTACGAGAGGTGCGCGTCCATGAAAACATTGACATGAAGACAGAGCAAGACGACACACCCAACATGGCAGCGAACCTAAACGAATCCTTCCCAAAGATTGCATGGCGGATCAGCGCAAAGCGCATCTCCCTGGATGAACGCAAGCGGTGTGAACGACCAGCAGAACGTCGCAGCAGACATGAATATTTGAATCCTCACTTTGGTACCTTGCGAAACCGGAGCGTTGCTAGAACAAGGTTGAGGCCGGCTCGGATAGCGAAAGAAATAGCGCCAGCTCCTGAGAGAAAATGCGTCAGAAGGAGCAAAGGGGTTAGGGATGGTGCACACGGAGAGCGCCTCGCCCGGCATGCTCGATACATTCCCAAACGTCTGTGAGCTCGACGGCTGGCTCGCCTCTGTCGCGCCAGATTATCTTGCGGGCCTCGTTGAGGCGCTCTTGGTGGTTTGCGAGGGCGACAAGGTTGTCGAAGGAGGCGACAGCGCGACGTGGGGTGAGTCGAATGTAAGAAGGGACTCGAGACAAGGGTTTTCTTGCCAGTGGTACATCGTCGGGGCTCGTCTGTGGTGCGAGCTCGTCGCCGTTCTGAGTGAGCAACATGGAAAGGGTGACGATGGAGTAGGACTCGGATTAAATTAAAGTTAACCCCAACGGCATCAGCGTTATTGTTGTCTCGGCAGTAATAAACAAAGAGCATGTCAAGCGTGTTCTACAGCTACCCCAACGAATCACACACTGCCATCCGACAAGCTCAAGGATATTGATTCATATCATCGTACAACATCGTGTCATTCGTCTACAAAAAGTAAAAGATCAGATCAGCCAAGTCAGCTTGTGTGCACGACACCAACAAGATCAGACAAAAAATGTTTGATTCCGGATAGACTGATATCCTCATCGAACGGAGTCTCCGTCGAGGGAGTCTGCATTGTCATCACATTCACGAATGCCCACCCCCAAACTCACCTATAAACGGTTCTTGAAGTAGTCCAGGAGGACATGCAGCCCCTCGCTCTCAACTCCATAATCCTTGACGACGACACACGAGCACCCGACGACCTTGCGCGGGTTGCCCTCCTTGTCGATCTTGCACAGGCCAGCCCAGGTGCCAAGTACCTTTGAATCTCCAACCTTGATCAGGTTGATTTTGTGCTCGGCACAGAGGGCCTCGATGAGCTTGATGTACTCTGCTTCGGTGCATGTCTCGACGAGCACGCAGAGGTGAGCCTGGCGCTTGTCCAGGGCCTTGGCACACTCGCGCAGACCACGCGCGAGCCCATCGTGCACGAGCGCGTTCTTCAGCACTTGCTGCGGGGATGGACGTGAGGATGAGCGATACGGGGAGATGGGCGGGGGACACACACCTGAAGCGCGTCCTCGACGGACAGCTTGCCCTTTGGCGCCTCGGTAGAGACTTCGACCTCGGCAGCCGGTTCATCGACTTGAATTTCATCTCCAGCGTCAGACATCTTGCTAATTTTTTTTTTTGAAGGGGTGTCTTCGTCCGCTCTCGTTGATGTTGAGGAACGTTAGAGTTTCACCAACCCGACAAAGTTATCACTCATTTTAATCTCCGCTCGGGATTTTGCGATTAGGGAGTCTCTCAAGCACACTCGGACTAGACACGAGAAACAATCTGACATGGTTCGTCTCTCTTTACCCACCCAAACCAGCTCGTGAATTTAACCCTCCCAATTAGAGTCTCGCCTTTGTCAACGCCCTCGATTGCAAAGAACGTACGCGTCCCTTCTCGACCTGATCGACCGCCTGCCGATACATTGAACTCTACACAGCCCATAGCGACGAAATATGGGACATCGCCTGGACAGCAACAGACGCAGTCCTCTCCGCCTCTGCAGACGGCACCATCAAACAATGGGACTCCACCTCGGGACAAGTCTCGCTCGCACGCCCACCCCACAACCTCGCCATCGTTTCCCTCTCCGTTTCCCCCGACGGCCAATCGGTACTGTATAACGGTCTGGATGGTACCACGTGTCTGTGGGATCTCACATCAGACTCCATCGTTGGTCTGCATGAGAGTTATGACCGCTCAGTGGAGGGTGCGGAACCTTGTGAGTCCGCGCTCACAACCATATGCAGACCGTCTCATCGTCACAAGCATGGGCGGTCTCCCTTAACCCAAAAGGCGGAACGTACGCCGGAACCAGCAGTTCCGGCAATGTCAACATATACTCTGCGTCCCCCGACTCGTTCGGGGTTCGTCAGGCCGTCTTGTCGAGCGGTCGAAACAAGCACGGTATGGCGTGCAAACATGTACGTCCTACAACATGTGATGCGTTACGACGCAGGATAGCCCGCTGTGACCGTTCGCTCACTATCACCAAACGAAACTACAGAGCCCAGACGGCAAACGGTTAGCGCTCTCGTCCGAAACCGGACATGTGTTCATCTTCGATCTCGAATCTGGCTCATTGGCTACCACCTACTCCTCACATGCCATGGCCGTCCGCTCGCTCGCATGGTCCTATGATGGACAAGTCAGCCCTATTCGCTTCCTCCGCTCGATGTGTGGACTCGGCTGAGATGTCTCGCAGTTACTCCTCACAGCCTCAGACGACAAACGGCTCATCTTGCACGACGTCCGTTCCACCGCCTCTGGAAAACCTGGCTCTGGTGCCGTCGCGACGCTCACAGGCCACTCATCCTGGGTCCTGAGCGCGGACATCTCTCCCGAGGGCCGTCTCGCCGTCTCTGGGTGTGTATTCTCCCTCCCGTGATACGATATCGGCGTCCCTCACGTGTCCCCTACAGCTCCGCGGACAAAAGTATCAAAGTGTGGGACCTCGCTACACGCGCATCCGTGTCCACCATCCAAGAGTCGGGCGATGTGTGGAGCGTCGCATGGCGCCCAAAGCCCGCACCGGCAGGCTCCGCAGGCGCGTTCGTCAGCGGTGGGCACGATGGTCTTGTCAGGTGGTGGCGTTCTGCTGGGTCGGGGGTCTAAAACATCGAGTGCCCAAATTATCATTCGTGTCTTGGTGCTGTTCTTGGCGACTTTGTAGATTACCCCCCTGCCATGTGGGATGGTTATTCATCTGTTGTGGTGTGCTCAGTTCTGGAAAGCGCAAGCAGCCGTCACTCTGATTGAATGGCTTGGAAACCACAGATAGACTTGACCACAGGATGGAAACCATATGGCTAGAATCTGACTTCATGGTAGTACTATAAATGAAGATTCAGTGCGTGTAGCGACGTGGATTTGTTCCAATATCATATTGAACCTCAGTGCTGTTGTAGGCATCTGCAATCCTATTTAGAATTTTCCAGTTGAGATCAGTGGAAAGAGTGAGCAAAGCACGATAAGTGAGTTGATCGAGGCACCTGGTCATAAGTTCTTTCTTGGACTAACACCGTTTTAATCGAATTCACTGATTCGCCTATGCCAACTCGTCCACAATCAATGGTCAAGCAAATGACTCTTTTTTCGATCAGTGGATCTGTCTCGCCGCGGACCCGACGTTCAAGACACTTGATTGTTTTACAACTGAACAAGGGTGGGGACGTCCTCACGAATCGTTTTCACCAAAGGAACACCACTGCGATCTGGGGGTCCCCGATTCACCAGAGACGGTCAATGTCGTGTAGCGGCCAAGGCCATCGTACGGAAGCGATGGACACGGTCCTAGTCATGTCCTCGGAGCTCTCTGTCGAACTGATAGCGCAAATTTGATGGACAAGCCGGCTTTCTTTGTGTGTGTGTGCCGATACCGATGGGGTCGACGGTGCGATACACGGCATGTTCCTTTACGCTTGGATATGCATCTATCTCGTTCGTCACCCGAGCGAGGGTCAGCGTGATCAGACAATTGAGGTACTATCGCCCCGAGTCCAAGATCGACCTCTTCGAGGTACCTAGATTCCGTGATATGTTCATGTGCATTGTGGTGTGCCGTGCATATTTGCATGGTAACCAGCTGCGCAGCATCCTCAGGTCGAATCGTCACTGTGACCTCTGTCGGTTATGGAAGACGTGCATACCCACACCGCATGTTGAATCCTTTCCAGAGTGCCTTGGCGGTCTGGCCTCGGCCTCAAGCACGAACCAATGACATCAAGCACCGCTTTCAACAACAAAGTTAGAAAACCATGATATAAAAATATAAAAAAGGAATGCACTCCGTTTCTAGAATACGGCCCTCAGCTCTGGTACACGAAATACTCTGTCCCGTACAGCGCGGCACATGCCGTCGCCCCGGTGCTCAATGCGAGCGGGATGGGATGACGTGGAGCGCGGAGAGACTTGCGCGCGTGAAACGTGAGATAGATGAGTGACCAGGCTGTACGTGCGCCCATGCGTGTTGTGTCGTTGTCGTGGGTGGGTGGGGAGTAAAAGTAGAAATGTGTGGTATGGCATCGAGGTATGGATGTGAGCATGTCAGTGCACGAAACGATTCGTAGACCACAGAGACATACCCGTCGCGATTCCAGCTCCGTTCCGCGTGTCCCCAGCGGTAAACGCCCATGTCGCGACGCCAAACGCAAGCGAGAACCCAACACGGTGAAGGTAGGGCGGGCAGTATGTGTGAGGTGGGAGAGCAGCCGGCGGGACGAGTGAAGAAAGCGTAACTGGAGGGGGGGGAATGCAAAGTCGCCGCGAGCAATTTCAGAGGCTTTAGTACTCGAGGGTGGGGACGCCACTGGGTGTGCGAGGGAACTCACAGAGCGAGGTGAGCACCAGCGCGGGGGTTCTTCACGAGAGCCAACGACAGTCAGATTGCGTTGTCTGAATGAAACGGCAAAAGACGGGGACTGAACTTGGATCGGGCGTAGGGCTGCAAGTAGGCAAAGGTCCCCGTTGCGTTCGTTGAGGTAGTACTAGCGTCGCCACTCTTGGGAGTTGAAGTGGAGGATGTACGTTCTGAACTCTCATGTTGCTGGCTCATTGCAGTTGGTCAAGTGAAGGAATTTAGTACCAGCAGTCGGCTGAGTCCTGAGATATTCGATGCCAGATCATGGATCTTACTTTGAATAGCAGCTACAAACAGCAAGTGCAGCCTCGAGGAATATGAAGCGGGAAAGGAAACAAGGGGTAGACATGCACCGATATGTATATACAAAGATACGCTGATCAAGTGGTACATTCACCAAATTTCTCATCGTCTTGTTCAACGCGAATGCTGCACGGGAACTCTAATCCAAACGACGAGACTCGCCCTTCACGTTGTCGTGAAACACCGACGTGATCTTGTTCGTCTTAGCATCGTCAACCTGCCCACATCGTCCCGATGACAGAACGAAACCCAGCGAAGTACATCGCCGACGCCAGATGGATCACCTCTCTTCGTCTCCAACGGTCGTATGACAGGCGGAGAGGTAAGCAAACTCGGGATTCTCTGGATTGCACTGGATATAGTGAAGCGTCCGTCGTGGAGAGTGAACGCAGACTCGGAAGGTTGTTTGCGGTTGGGGATACCGTGACACGCAAAGTGCGCCCAGTCGCTCTTGCCAAGTTCTTCGGTGACCCGGGCGATGCAGGATTCCGGACCCTCGATACGTATGAATGCGGCGTGGCCATCGACGCGCTGAGCAATGTTGGCCAGTTCGGTGCCGACGGAAACGAGTTCACTCGTGCCGATGGCTGTCGCTTGACCTATAGCAACGATTTGGTGCAGAATGCAAGAGATCGTGCCGTCTGGCATGAATGAGGGCAGTGGGGGTGGGGGTGTAAGATGAAATGTAGAGATCAGCGAGTTTTCTTTGTTGACCCTTTCTGAACGGAGCGGCGGCGTGCAGGGGAAGAAGAGAGAACTCGGTGGTGGGGCACCACCAGATGCGTGATCGAAGTGGATATATCGTCCGGAGGAAATCGACTACGGGGGAAATGACCTCGCCCCCAGAGGTTCCGCAAGCTGATGCAGAGCTCTTTCGTCACGTCCATTGACTTTGAGCACACAATCAAGGTACGGAGCTTCGATGACAGTTCTCGAACACCTTCCTTTGTGATTGACAACGGAATGTGCACAGGATCCTGGTCAACTAGGACAACAAGAGGATCACAGCCGTACTTGCTCTCATTGACAATGATGACAAGGCCCTCGCGGGCTGCCTGTTGGAGATCAGAGAGCGAGGGGAGAAGGAAACGTGAGAGGCTCGGCAAGTTGCGAATATTGATCACAACTCTTCCCAGTTCAACATTGAGGTCGCACACCCGATCGTGCTGATCTGCACCAGGTGAATCGAGGATATTCCGAATGAGCGACGTCAACTGCGTGTACTCGTTTGCCAACATCTTTCCTTCTGAGCCAAATGCAATGACATCGTCAAGCGGGGGACGGAGGCGAGTGAACGGGCTCCAAAAGACGCCCCGGCCTTGTTCTAGAAGCTCGATTGCATTGGTAGGAGAGTGATTGCAAAGACAAGCTGAGAATGCATCCACTGCAAGCGATGATGTGAGACTCTTGAAGATGGCAAGATGTCGAGGTAAGGATGGCAGAGTGGCCAGGTGATGAATAAGTAATCGAAGAGACGTCTCGTATGCTAGAAGTGTCGTTGGATGGTGAAAATCTTTAGCAGCACGGATCCATGCTCTTGCGGCAGACAGATCAGTGGAAGATACCAGTTGTGGCACATGTACAAGCTTAGCATAGAGACTGAATAACTCCTTGTCATCCAACTGACTCAATTGTGTGAACCGAGTATGGAGGGAGCGTGCAAGGTTGCTCAATAACATTGACCGATCTGGGTGCCCCGGTGGGCGAAGCGCCAGTGCATCTCGGCCGAGGACGAGGGCCTCGTTGAGGTCCTCCATTGCCCCGAGCTGGTTGTACCGATCGGAGAGACGAACTGCGAGGTTGTTCAAGGATCTTGATCGATTCGGGTGTCCCAGTGGGTGAAGCGCCAGTACATCTCGGTATCGACGCCGGATTCGGACGTCCTTGCACCTGGTGGTCGCGCTCGTGGCAGGGACCCAATACCTATACCAATGTCCACCCAACCAGGAGAACGCAGAGGAAGGTGAGGTCGCTTCGTTGACTCCCGTGATGAAACGACAACTGACCCTTCGGATATCCTACATCGATCAGTCGAATGCTCAAAGTATCACCGAATTTTCTCGCCAGCGAGTGAAAAAAAAAACACGTTTGCATCCTTTTATTCGAATAGGCTTCAAGTGCGCTTTCCGTTTCGTATTCGCCTCCCCTAGTCGATCGCACTGGTGGGATATGTGATTAACATCTCGAACGCCCAACGTCGGGCGTCAGGTATTCTGGAACTTTTTCTGTGCATCGTGAGTTGGGAGTTATGCTGGCCCTCCCAGGTCAATCAACTGGTACGTGGGCCTCGGATATACATATACAGCTCACCCAAAAAATGCGACGAGAGGTTTGACCAACAATCTCGTTGAGAATGATAAACAAGTGTGCTGTGGGCATAGCGATACAAAATCAGTGTGAACAATCTGAGTGACGCTGTCGTTTGCAGTATTTATCGGGGCTCGGGACGAGCCGCGTTATTTGCTTGAATGTATGTCATTCCGTGTGCGTACTGGAGTCGGGATGAGCGGATCTCTCTTCAGATGGATTTGGAGATCATGGTTCCTTAGCCTGGGACTCGGTAACATCTCCTTCGCATATAAGCGAGTGAATGTAAAGAGAGCACTGTTGGAAACGAGGGAAAGAGAAACATGCTGACCGGGATGGAGAAGATACACCACCTATTGAGGATCGAAGAGCGAGTTTTAGACGTGTTATTGGATGATATGCTACGTCATTGTGATGAAGATAACGCGCGTAGCCTTGCGAACGAAAGGGGGTATGCTTATCTGTAGCTGAGATGAACCGAACGCCCAGTACCGATAAAGCGCAGAGAGAGAGAGAAATCACCATAAATCAGGCTACACGACACTGGTCCTGAACTTCTTCTTCGATGTCATCAGCCATGACACGCTGGGTTTCTTCTGAGGGGTGCTGAACATCGTCGAGCGTCATTAACAATCCTCGGGACCGGACACCTGACCGATAAAGCACTACTCACCCTGGGATCCAATAAAAGTAATGTTCCAGGTCATAACAAGATCCGACCGTCGACGTTCCGTTGCAAATGACGCAGAGAACGCGTTCGTGTGCCCAAATGCTTGATGGTTGATACTTACTCCCCGATCGGAACCGAGCACGCCGTTCCAAATCGTAGCAAGGTTAACAAAGGCGACATTGAGCGGTGGGTTCTGTGCGCGGAGCTGTTGCGAGCCCGTAGTAGATGGATTGGATCCATGTTGGACCTCAAAACGTTCTGGAGAAAGCTGGAACATAAGATGCACAACCTATCGAGGATGATCGTGACGAAACGGAGGGTTCTGGATAATGCGACCAATGCATACAGAAAAACTAGATACTCACGAAAGGATGTATTACACGAGGGTATCAGCAGTGAGGTCGCGAGAGTGCTCGAAGAACCAGGAAAAGAATAAAGCCTATCTTCTGCGGGTTCTTCGTCGAATCTTCGAGCATGGTGCCAAGACACAACGCAGAAAAGAAACGGACAGCTGATCGTTCCCGCATAAACACGCTTGGTATAAGTTATGGTAGAGATCTGGGAATGAAATTAGACTTGGCTTGTGTTCGACAAACAAAGCCTACAACATTGTCCATTACATAAGATAACAGTAGAAAGCGACAACAACAGGATACATGGGAGTGCGATGTATGATATAGGAGCCCAGAGAAGTACTAGGATTCGATGAGACCAAGGGGATGTATCCAATGGGAGAGGGTAGCATGTGGATTCGTGCACATTATAATTACCAGCCGAGTCAGAGAGAGGATAAGGTCATACTTTACGACAGTCGGCGTCTATATTGGATGCAAGACCTCCAGAGAGAAAGTGAAGAAGTGCAGCGTTCACTTCTTCGGCATGCGTAACTGTGATATCGTGGCCTCCATCTTTGATCGTGACCAACTTGGCTTGAGGGACGAGGGCTTGGATCTTGGAAGTGTATTTGTACGGAACAGTCTTATCTGCCGTGCCCTGTAGGATATGAGCGTGGGATGAGCGAGGATGGCGGGAAAGCACGGACATGGATGAGGAGGATTTCGTTGGAAGAATTAGAAAGTGCGCGAAAGGCGTATGCAAGGCCGCGAACAGGGCCTTCTCGGAGAGAGGATGCGACAGCAGCATTGTAATGTGGAAGATGTGCAGATTGTAGTCGAACAATCTGGGTAGGGCTGAGTATAATGTTATAGCAATGTAAAGCGCTCTCGCCTCCTGTATGGGATTGATGGCTTTGAGGTCGGAAGTGCTGGAACCATTGGCGAGGAGACGCATATAATGCTGCTGATCGTGAGTAATCAGTCGGTGATATGACGGAGATTGTTGATACCTGGAACGGAGGAAGAGATGATACACTTTGTACGATAGGTGACGACATGAATTTTGCGGTGCGTGAAATGTCGGCCGACTACTGGGGATATTACAGGTCTGACGAGTGAGGAATGACAGAGGGGTGCGTGCCTCGATTATGCCTGCGGATGCAACGAGGGCGACCTTGCCATTGACCAAGTGAGGGAACTGGACCGCAAACGCAGTAGCGATGCCACCGCCCTAAATCGTGGCAGTCATTCTCAATTCCAAACAACCAACTAAATACGTACCATGGAAAGACCCACGACATAGGCGCCATCCCATCTGATGTGCTGCATGAGGAGGGCGAGCTGGGTCGTGTAAAGAGAGACTTCGTAGGTGACATCCGGGGCATCGGAATAGCCGCGCCCGTAAAGATCTGAGCGAATGGTCAAGCCAAGGGGTGGAGCGTGTTCAAGTGGCATTACCATAAAGGAGGACGCGATATCCGTGTGAGGCGAGGACAGGTGCCACGTCCTTCCAGACGATGGCTGGGATGGACAGGCCGTGGATGAGGACTACCTGTAGGATGAAGATGTGAGAAGAGTGTGCATAGGGGGATGTCGGGAAGCTCGAACCCGTGGGCCTTCCTTTGGTCCAATGAGCCAGTATCGGGTCTACGCGCGGGCTGTCAGTTGCTTACGACGGCAAGAGGTGGAATGGAGACTTACTCGGCCATGGGGGAACTCGATATATGATCCGCCTTGGTAATAATCTTCGGGATAGACTGACCAGGACGGGCAGGAGGGGGGAAGACTGGCGAGGGAGGAGTGGATGATTTGGTGATTTGGTGGGTAGGGGAAACCGGCTAGGATGTAGACGGAAAGGAAAAGCGGAGGAAGGGCCAAGAGCGAGAGAATCAGCTGTCGCACTGGCGATGATGGCGAGCTCGACATGTCAATGACTTGCTTACGTACACAACTTGGCATCACGTATCCTAACCCTAACCCTAACCCCATCAAGTCACATGACCTACCTGAGAAAACTCTTGTCACATGACCACTTCCACGCGTTCGAGTTGGCGTTATTTGGCTCTGGGCTGGCTGTTTGGCTTTTTGATTTCGCTCCTCCGTTATTACGGGGTCTCCCCAATCGCCCGACCACGCCGCCGATTCAACGACAAACATGAGCCAGGACTACCCCCAACTCGCCCTAGACGAACTCCTCCATCTCACGTCCCCTTCCCCGGCGCCACAAACCCTCCACGATGACTCAGACATACCCCCGCACACCAAGAGCCCCTCCCCCGAACCCCTCCCCGATTCCGATGTCGTCCAGATGCGCAGAAAGGCCGTGGAGATGCGGAACATCGACAAATCCGACCCTCAGCTCACCCCACGAGAAAAGGAGCTTGCCTCCATGGTGCGCTTGGCTCGTGTTATCTCTGCCTCCTGTATATGACTTTGGCGCCTTTCCGTAGGTACTAAGACTCACCGCCGTCGCTAGACCAGACCCGGACCAACTCCTCAAACAGGCAGACGTGATATCCGCTTTGATACAACAGCGAGATCTACTGCTACATCAAGCCGAGGAGCAGCGTCTGCGGTGGAACTCAGAGAAGGACGGCTGGGCTAGGATGGCTGAGGCTCTGCTTGCGCAGCAAGCCAAGAACCGACTCAACCCTGAGCAAGACGAGGTCAGTTGTCGTTCCGTAGCCTATATTCAGTCACCGGCCACGAGTTCCATCGACGTGGCGACATCTTCATTATGGATGACACAATCGGTGTTCGGGTTATGTCTGACAACTTCTACAGGACTTTGAACGCATGCACGCCGCTGAAACGGATAACAAGGGCCTTCGCCAACGGGTGAATCCTCTCCCCTATCTGGCACGTCATCGTCCTCATTAATTGACAGCTTAGCGAAACACAATCCCGATTACAAATGCTCGAATCTGAACTAACCCGACTAAGACCACTACTACTGATGCAGCCACTGATCTCACGTTCATCAATGCCCCCTCCTACGCCAAATCCCAAGACTCAATACCCTCGGAGACGAAAGAAAGACCCAACCGCCACAGAAGACGAAGAACACGGCCCCAGCGCAGACGAAGCCCCAACAGACCCCCTCGGCACCCCATCACACACCTCACACTCTCAAGCAACTCCAAGAACCAAACCCCGCAAATCAGAAGCACCCAGTAACACTCATCCTCTTACGAATCCACACAAACGGCGACCTTCTCAAAAAGCTACCTCGCGGGGTGTCAGTGCCGATGCCAGAGCAGAACATCTCCTTTTAGCAGCCCGTAAGATTGGTAAGCATCGCGCAGGAATAATGTCCGGAATGGTGCAGCACTTGGAGGAATTGGAGCGAGAACGGAGGCGGGAAGAGTCGGCGACGACGGCGGTCGCAACCACGCCCAAGACACCCAAACGCAACGTTTCGCACACAGGGTATCCACCCGAGGGTGGATACGTTTACTTGAATGGCCAGATGCGACCCGGGCCTGGGATGCAACCAGTCCCGTTGTTCATCCCTGCCTATCCCCCTCATATCTTACAAACTCCCAGCTCGTCAACGACGGCTCCTTCCGTCACCTCATCTGCACAACAATCCGCACACAAACTAAAGCAGGATGCAAGGACGAATAACCCGCAAACGCCTCTCGACTCACTATTAAGTGCCGCTCGCTCGATGATGCGCGACGACATTGATGTCCAAGTCGACGAAGACGAAGAGGTGGACGTAGTCGGTGACGGTGACTCACCTAGTAACACGGCGGGCACACGCCATGCACGATCCGGGGATATGCTTGGAAGCCCCGTCCCGAAGCGGCGAAAGGTTGCGGCGTGTACCGACAAGCTGACCCCACTACACGAACTCACGAGTCGAGCCACGGATAACACGCCGGCGTCATCTGTGAACGCAACTGGAGTAACGGATACGGGTGCTGGGAGGGTCAGGTCGGCTTTGGATGTGTTGGCCGACCAAGCTGCGGTATTTAGTACTCAAGAACAACCCGTTGCACCATTTCAGACGCAAACACAGACACAGACGAAAGGCAAGGGGAAGGTGAGAGCCGATACACAACCACAAGACCCTTCTAGTTCGACTCCCAAATCACGAGGGAGGACAAAGTCGAGGAGGAAAGAGCCCGAAGTGGACACAGCTTCGTCTACAGCACCGACGTCCCGTTCCAGGACACCTCGGTCGGACTCAGGGGACAATCTCACCGGTTCTACGCACACTACAGATCTGCAAGCTGGTGGGTCTGCGTCAGAAGCACAAGGTGATCCAGGTGGAGGGACGAGTGGTGCTAGTACATTCAATCCATCCTCTCAGACGCTCGATTCGACATCGGTTTCTGAAGGGAATCAGGTCACAACAAGCAACGATGCAAAGAGTCCCCGATTATCGGACACGTTTCTGCATGTGGATGATTCAGCGGATGCGACTCCAAGACAGGGTTCTCGTATCCAGAGTATGCTGAGCGTAGAGGGATTGGATGGTACACATACGGCGATCGCTCAACCGAATCTTGCGCACCTGCTGGCACCGTCGATGCCGGAGAACGAGTGTCGTGAGGCGTCACCACCGCCGCAGCACTCTGAGACAACGCCATCTCGAGACGAGAACGATGGGAATTCTAGCTCAGGGCCCACAACATTTACTCCAGCGGCCAAGAACAAGGAGCTTGCGCGGGTGGCAGAGCAAGACGCGCCCGCGCCCGCACCGCCAACGAAACGCCAACGAAGTCCGTACGTCAAATGGAGTAAGGAGGAAGACGACCTCCTCGCGCAGGTACGTCGTCGTCCTTTTGTTGCCTCATCCGCGCAGGCAATATTGACAAAGGAACGCACGTAGGCAGTTGCCAAGTATGGGCAAAAATGGGACTTGGTGCAAAAGGCGTTGCCATCGAGGGGGTACCACCAAGTGCGGCAACGGTGGTTGCGCAAGCTGGGTAAGCCTCCGTCTCTGGTGTTTTGGCTGTGGACCCACCGAAGACGGATGTTGTGTTTGCTGACCTATATCGTGGCAGGGGTATTCGACAGCAAACCTGATCTATCGTCGTTTCAGACGGCTGCGACGACGTTCCCGTCGGCGTCGTGCGGAGACGGTGTCGAACCGAGGGGGAATCCCAAGTTGGGGTTGGCACCGCTGAGCAGTGAGAGGGCGCTTTCTGGATTGGTGGGAAGGCCGCCTTCGTTGCCTTCGTGATGGATTTTTTTTTTCCCCTTTATGTAAGTAAATGTACCGGTGCTTGGATTTTAGTTGGAGGTGGTGTAGGAAGCTTTTTTCTTTGTTTCGTTTTCTATTTGAGACGGGATCCGGGGATGCATTTGGTGTGGACAGCTTTTGTTTGAGACCCACCACGGCGTGACGGATCGAATCGCCACATTTCTCCCAGCCATATTCAACGAGAGACTGGAACGTTTGGAGGAAGATCTTGGCGTCTACACACGCATCGTTGGACGGGTTGGGTATACTTACTCGTATCGATGCCTGGCTTGGTATTTTGTACTCAAAAAGTCCGACGCCCTGGCCCCTTCTCGACTCCCGCGATTATCTCAAGGTTGTCCCTTTGCCGTACTCACACACACACACACACGGGCGCAACGCCATACTCAGTAACCCTGAGCCTGGCGAACGAACGATGATGGGCCGAACCTGACTCGCTTATCTCCAGGCTTCCGTATAACCAACCAACCTGCAGTCACACACTGGCAGACCCTCCCCCTCCCCCGCTTTCGTACCCCTGCACGATTAGCAGCGCTATAGACACGGTGTTTCCTAACGATCCAACGACCCAGCAATCACCGAATCAAACCAACCGCGCCGCCGCTGGCAGCAGTCACCTGCCAGTGGGCACAGTATTCGCCCTTGGTTCCCTGCGGCGACGTACGTACCGCCGCCGCCGGCAAGGGTGTAACGTTCAGTGACGCGGCGTTTGAGATGCCAAATCATGATGTGACTTGACGCACGTCTCGTTTGATCAGTGCGTCCGAGTCGACAACTGTACCGGGCAGGTCAATCTGGTGAGGCTTTCCCCTTGATCTTGCCCCCTCGAGAAACCGAATAGATCTGACTAGGGACTGACGAGCTGGGGGTAACGTTGAACAAGGTTACAACGTCACGGCGCGAAAAGGCTGCTGTTCGAAGGCTATGCAAAGAAGCTGAAGCGAGCAAAGAAATTCAAGGACCCAAAACTTGCGTTTGTCAACCCAGTACGAGTACATCGACGATCTGGTCCCGTTTGGGGTGGCGCAGTACATTTTATCTCCATTCCTGGTCCATGGGGGCTCGTCTAATTCCGTACTCGTGCTCATTTCTTTCGCTTGGCTCGTGCCAAATATCGTTCGACGCGGCAGACCAGGAACATTTCGTACGATATGCGGGTCTCGTGAACGCAGAGAGATGCTTCCATTCATCCGGGAATTCGAAAAGTGGTCGTGTGATGGATTCAGCGCGGAACTGGGCTGCTGGTGAGAATTGACAACAAGGTCTGGATTTGAAAGAGGGACGAGTCTTTCTCAAACCAAGGCAACGCGGGTTTGGCGCACGCGCTGAGCGAGCAGAGATAGTGCGAACCCGAGGTATCTGTGATCATCTCTCAGTTGGCTCGTCTCGCGCGAGCGATCCCCTCTCCACTCTTCGCAGAGTGCATGGGCCTCACATACCGCCAGACAAACGACACACTGTTCAGAAGTCGGTACGTCGAGTCACACGACCAAAGCATGGGTGGACGCGTTCACGCCTGCGATTGCCAGGACCGCATCAACGCCACGGTGGCGGGTGCGAGATTGGGAAAGACCGATTGGCTAGTGAATTTAATGTCGCTCTCTGAGTCCGTTCGACACGGTCGCACACGAGGCACCTATGTAGCCCATGGTGCGATCTGCTCGCGCCCGAAGAGTGGGCGTCGTATGAGTATTATGGCGATCTCATTGATTACTACGGGAACGGGCAAGTGCTCATTGTCCCTGTCTGATTCGTCCCTGCGCGGTCTCGCACCCATCCACTGAACCTCGGGTTCCCAAGATACGGACAGAAGCTTGGGCGTGTTCAAGGTGTTGGATACGTCAACGAGCTGCTCGCCCGACTGACAGGCCAAGCTGTCCAAGACGAGACGCAAAACGCTCGACGACTCTCCTATCACCTTCCCTCGATCGCACTTTTTACACCGACTTTTCGCACGAAAACCAGATGATCTCGATATACAGCGCACTCGGGGCTCTTCGTGCAGCCTCACGACCTCGACCCGGCACGGCTGGAAAAGGGGGACGTACTTGGAAAGATTCAAAAATGGTGCCATTCTCATGGCATGTCATGGGAGGAGGATTGAAAAGCGAGGCGAGTACGTACGTGCGGGTGTTGGTCACCGATGCGATACAGCCGCTCGCGTTTTGCCGCGGTGCGCGTGGAGACGGGGAATAACGGGGAAGGGGATTGGGTGCTATGTTTTGTGGGGGAGAAGGAGGCATGACTCAGAGGATGGTCGTCGCTCGTCTCGAGAGTACTCGTGTTGGGCCTGGGGATGACCGTGTTATGGATGGAAAAGTCGCAGGATGATTTGATGAGCAAGGAATGTCCTATGTTTGATTACTGCTTAGTAGCATGTACGCCGCTCGCGAACGATGATATTCGGAATTACCTTAGATTCACTCCCGGGAGCCTCGTGGCTGTTCGTGAAGAGGGTTAAGGTTATCTGCCAGGCACACACTACGACTTGATCAGATGGTGATGCTTAGCATCACGCCCCCTTGCATCCGATATTGTGTACGGTCGGCTGCAGGACTACAAATAACCATGTTTATGAAGCTGTGTGAAAATCAAAAATCGTGGATAGATAAGCCAGTACAGATCCATATGAGATAGCGTGAGGACTTGGGGGAGGATTGAGGAGTTGTGCTAATGCGAGTCGATGATACATGCACAAGACAAGATTCGCGTCCGTTATCGCTACAAGATGAGACGAAGCATAGTCACCCAAGGAAAAGCATGAGATCCGAACCAATATCAACGCCAAATCTACCGCTCGGGGAGCAACATCAACTCTGCGCTTGTCTTGTCTGGTGAACCTGGGTCCGGTGGGAGGGGAGCCCCGTCGGGGTCAAACTCAAGATCCACTTGAGGACGCAGACTTTGTTCAAACACGTTGCGGTCTTCGTCAGTCATAGGGAGCGGCGATGCGGAAGCGAGTCGGTCGAGAAAGTTCATATCGAAGGCGTTATCAACGGGAGGGAAACTTTCCTCTCGCGAGGATGATGGAGGTGGAATTCGTGGAGCTGGTAATTGCGACGCACGGGTGACATTGGAAGCAAAGAAGGTGTAGATATAAGAAGGTGATGTGCTCGAGTTTTCGATTGAAGCCCGGCCGTGCCAGTACCTCGGTCCCTGAGGACATAGAGGTACCTGCGAGGCACGGTGAAGGGAAAACAGCCCGTCCGCGGCAGTTTGGCAAGGTTTATATCGGGTGCCCAGTGTGTTGCCACTGTACAGGTGTAAGCACCGGGTATAAAATTGAATGGACTACTTACCATATCGCACAACCCACGCCTTCTCGAACACATCCGCACGCACTGCGGATCATCCTGACGACTGTGCGGCGCTCAAAGTATGACGCGTCCATCGGTACGACAGCAGATGTCGCCTCATCTTTACCAACCCACACACTAGAGCCATCTCGACGTGAAGCCCGTAAGTGAATCACAGCTCCACATCCATTCGTTTTCCGCGGAGGATCGTCATGCTGACGCAAACTGCTATTTGATGGCACCGGGGGATAAGACGGCAATGGCGACCGCGCGTACAGCGATGTTTGTTGTACGAAAGACGACGACGGCTCCTCTCCGCCGCAGTAGAGCGTGTATCCGTATGTTTCTGGCGAAGGCATGACGGATCTCCCCTGTGGACGGGGCGAGGATGGGTCATAACCCTGTTCCCAAGCTTGCGTGGACTCGTCGTCGTCGCTCGGAGGTTCGATCCATGAGGGTGTTCTTGCGACGACGACGGTTGGGGGTGTAACCCGACCGCCTTCATTTCGCTGGACGCTCAATAGATTGTGGTCAAGCCTCATTGCTCCTCTTCTGCGCAATCTGGACGCTTCACCTGTGCGCACGAGATCTGAGAGAACGATGGAGTCATCTGCGTCTGTGGGCTCCATTGGGTCTGGAGATGGTGGCCGAAGGGGCGAGTCGCTTCTATAGCGCATGGGCATACTGAACGTCGATGAATCGATGATGGTCGTTCTGGTGCAAACACACATTCAAAAAGTCAGTGGATTAGGTAAGTTGCGCGATAAGATTACGTCATCGAACTCCCCCATCAAAGTTCGGCCCCGTTCATCCCATTTCCATGCTTGATTATAGGAAAAGCCAATTTCCGCTGTATATTGCCTTGTCTACTGGCCTTGGCCCCTCACCATATCTGCCCTATTACTAGTGATCTCTCTGTCTACCCGAGATGGTGAACCGTAGTTTGAACTGACGAGCATGCTCGGCGGGCCATTGCTTGCATATTGAACTACGGGTTCTATATCCACAGAAGATATTTGCGTCAAGTTGAACACATCTCGGATAAGCATTCACGCTGTCTTCTTGGTCTTTGTCTGCGAAGCGTGCTTTTTTTGTTTTCGTGTCCCTTTTCGACGTGTTCACGTAGGTTGGATGGCGACCGTCTGCATTTACCCCCGGAGCTCCCGCCTCTCATGCTTCGTGCAAAGGGTACCACACCTGCAGCTGCCGCTGATTTCCTGGGACACATTGTGCTTCGTTTCCAGAGTCCCTTTTTCGAACGGCAGAACGGTGTTGATCCGAGCGCATTTATTGCAGATCGGAAAAACACATCGCCCGCGTTACATTGGATACAAGACACATCATCCTCGCGGCCTTCAATTTCGTCAATGCGTATATTGTCAGGGCGTTCTATTCTGAGCCAGTACTTACCTTCGAGCCGATCGACGACGTTTTCCGTGGAAATGACAAACCTGCTGGTTCACACAAGTCCGGGCCACAATGGCCGATCACCGGGAAGGCAGCAGCCACTGCAGCAAGCGTCAAGAGGGCCCATGGCCCATGCTGCTGGTGTCGAGGGTGCCGTACAGTCGGGTATTGACCGGGAAATTGAATCTGTCGACAGCATGGACTCGGAAGTGGTTGAGACGAAGAGTTGACAAGTCTGCACGAAAAGTCATTCACGATATATACTCTGCAACCGCGACCCAAGTATTGTACACGCTAAATGAATGACGAAAGACGTTGGTCCTCCGACTGAGCTCCTTCATTCCCACGGAGTGACTGACTCGGAGTTCCAAGTTCTGATACTTACTCGGTACTCACTGAGACTGAGTAAATCCGAGTCGTTCTGAAGTTCCACCTAACTCAACATAGCCCATAGGGACACCGACTGCGAAACACCCGCCACCCACCGGATTCGGATGTCCAGTTTACCCCCCGGCCTTCCCACAAAATGGGTCTTCGATGCCGATCGTGACCCACCTGTGTATACTCGGTTGGTTGCTACTCCCGGGCCATTTCATTCCACCATCGGACTGATCACATCTACTTACGCCAGACCTTTGGTTGGCTCTGAGCTTTCCATGCAGAGACATTGGAATACCTTTGATGCGCAAGTAAATTTCTGTCTACCAACACGATCGGAATGACGAACTTTGGGCCATGGGACACTGGCATCATCACCTACTAATAGAGACGGTGAAGTCTGCCTCGGTGTCAACTTAACCTCTTCACTGAGCATAGAAGAGCTGAAAGATTGTGCTCGGAGAGCTCTCGATAAACTCCGGTGAGAACATCTTCACAACGGTTTTCTTGTTTGTTTTACGAGTGCTAACCCGCACTTCCGTGTCCTAGCTTTGTTTGTCCTATTATCGCCTGCACAGTAGAGGACATCGTGTCTCCACGATGGGTATACACTCCATCCGCTGATCGCGAAGCATGGCTCAATCTGGCCTTTGTCGTCGAGGAACGAGGGGCATCGCTCAACCCATCCGAGTTCGTTCAAAGCATCAACCTCAAACGACTACCCTACACAGACGGGAACGGTACCACTACTCTTCTCAGGGCTTACCTGCTTACAACCTCGAAGGAGGGCGACGATGACGGCAAGGAATATGGCCTATACTTTCATGGCTCTCACACTATCATCGATGCGGGCCCTGCACTCCATGCACTGAACCTAATGTGTGAATGGATATCTGATGAGGGCATGGCCGTCAGAATCGAACCTTCGGAAGAGTGGAAAAACCTTCCCGTTGATCCGATTACTGCGACAGGAGGGCCATCTAATGAATGGGAGATACTCGGAACAAGGCTCCTGCAGGAGTTCGCAGAGCAGAGCGCTCGGACCACGGTAGGTTTGGTACCAGTCTTCTCACGCTTCCTCTTGTTCTGTTTTCCGATTAATGACGTGAAACATAACCTAGCCTTGTCATACCCTGGCTCCCCCGACCCGCCCATTGAACATGTCCGACCCACCGTTCCGCTATACCATAACTATGTCGGAATCAGAAACAGCTGCGATCGTTGCACAGACGAAAAGGCTAGGGGTGACCATCTCGGCACTATTCCACGCCGCACACTGTTTGGCACAGTTCAAGATGAATCCGATCCCTGAAACAGAGACCGAGGTCGATTTTTCAGCTGATTCCACAGTGTAAGCAATGCTTCCACCAAACACTTTCGTGTTGGATTCGTCCGACTCCAGTTCATGATTCTTTACGCAAACCCTCAATATATTCTTCAGTGTGTCCCTTGAACGCTACATGAAACCACCCGTCAACCCGAGGACACATTTCATATCATCCTTCACTCTGATGCCATTGCGCTTCTCGATGGGTCGGCCATTGATGGAACGCAGCGAGAGGGGCAGACTGATCGTGACGACCAAATTGCTCCAGGAGCATTTTGACAGGTATCTAGCTGATCCTTGTCTTCCTCATCTGTTAGCTGTCATCGAGAGCATGTCGCCGACTAGAGTGGAACAGGATGACAACACTGAGCTTTCGGGCAAGGCGCAAGCAGATAAAGTGCCAATGTCCCCATGGAGTTGTGCGTTTAATAACTTGGGCGTGGTGGAGAAGAGGCTGCGGACGCAACACGGGAAGATCACCGTTGGGAGTGTTTGCATCGGAAATCGACTGAGGTCTTACATGTAAGACGTTTATAATGGCTGTTCCCGCTTCCGCAGGGTCTTACTTTATTTTTCTCTCTTCTCTTCTCTTCCCTTCTTTCGCCTACCAGGACTGTTCACACGTGGACAATGCATTCGAAGTTTCACTTTCAAGTTCAGGTAGGTGATTTTACGTGCTATTGCTACTGCTAGTTTCCCCGGCCATTGCTCGTACATCGTACTGACCTGTCGTGGTGTCAGGGTGCCACTGCTTGGGGAGAGGAATGTATAAAAACACTGTTAGAGGAAACGCTGAGGATTGGGTTCCTCGTCCTGGACGAGTCTTGAAGCTTAGAGCCTCAGAGGGGTCCGAAAGTATTCGTGAAGGTGGATGATACTTCGCATCCGCTCTGTTGCATCCCATACTCGCCAATTAGACCTTCGCTGACAAATTTGACTGCAATCATTCCAAGTGGATGGTTTGTACCATCGCTTCGCTGTTGCCATTACCCTTTCGCACCTTCGTCCTCGCATTGTCAAGCATCCACGTTATTGGCACGGTCTAAGGCTTACTTTCATACTCTACTTGAAGCTACGAGTTGTATCATCATCCGGTAAGCGCGGATCCAAGGGTTTCGTAGTCAAATTACTTGATGGCATTTGAAGGAAGGTGATACACAAGAACATGTATTATTCGCTGCATGTTCGTCGCGCTAAATGTGCATTGACTGCATCTTGTGGCTCCGTCCCTACTCAAATCGATCTTGCTCAGAGATTGCAGCCTTTTCTCGGGCGTTCGCTATCCGGGCCAGGTTATTCGGACTGGCGCCCCTATTAGTACGGTTCCTCAGCCAAGTCGCTATTGCCATCTTGGATAAACACGAACGCTCATCATGCGACTCGAGGAGTTCCCATCTCTCAAGGGAAATGGCATCAGATATCTGGTTCCACATCAAGGTTCCATCACGCAAATCGGTTGTTCATACTAGTGTCCGAGGGGGAGAAAACACTGAGCGTGATTTGGCAGGACCTAACTTACTGAGCTTCAATTTGGCGGTCTTGACCTTTGCCTACCGACGACACGAATGACCTCGAGATTGATGACTTACGCCCAGCCGCATTGGCATCGCTGCGAATTGCCAAGTACACCCTTGATCATGGTGAAGTTGGGCGGACTTGATCATGACAGCTTTTTGATCTCGGTTGACTGATAGGCTTGGCCGCCGGCGGATATGATATCTTGGTGTAACACGCGATGAAACCTGGATCAGCTCGAGTCGGCACGCCTTATGTTGGTGGTGGCAACAAGCTTTGCCTCCTTAGAGGCACGTATTCTTGAATTAACAACCAGACTCAGAGCCCGAGTAATTCGGACGCGATACTCTCGAAACCGGACGTTCTAGGGCACTCGCGCTCCTTACCTGGAAGCGCACAACACTATATGAAAGCCGGGTACACTACCCTGACGCCCACTGGATCCATTGACGAGTTGGTGTGTTGGCATGTACTGGTGATCAAGTACTGGGCTTTGCTACCCTTGTTCGATGCAAGGATGCAACCCATTACATGAATTCAATACTCTAGAAACCAACGTCATGTATATATACGAGCGGGGATACAAAGGAAGAGAAGGAATGCATGCACAACGAATCATGTCCGTATGGCGTGTCTGACCACATCCCCGAAACCCCCGTCCTTATGTCTTCTTCTTCTTATGCGACTTTTTCTGCGCAGGTGCAATAGGCGTGGGCGATCTCGATTCCTTGATCTCGTCTTCCTTTTGCACGTCTTCTAATCCCCGTTTCTACAAACCCAATCAAACACGTGAGTAATCCTCAGGACCGAGGGAACGAGAGACCCACCTTTCCTCTCCCCTTCGACTTCCCCTCCTGTTGTGCCAGCGCCTCCGCTTCCTTCTCGATCATCCCCAACAACGTATTACACCTGCGCTGCAACTCCTGCGTTGACCGACTCTTGAAAAACCAATCGAAGCGAAACACCGGGAACTCAGAAATATCCCGCTTCATGCGTTCGTACACGTCCTCGGCGCGCATCCCATAATGGTTCAACCGACAGAGTAAGTACCGATCTTCTTCTTCGGAATAAACTTTCCCCTTGGTCGTGGGGTAGTTCAGTTCGAGCTCTTGCATCGGGTGTTTGACAGAGCTGATTTTTTTGGCAAGGAGGTATTCGAGGTTGGACCGTTTGTTGCGTTTGGCTTCGCCTTCGGCGATGCGGGTGGCGATACGAGGGTGTTCGGCGAGTTCCTTCCAGTGTTTCTTGAAGTATGTATAGTACCGTTTTACTGCCTTTGCGTCCTTGTCCTGGATCTCAGAAGCGAGCAGATCATAGTCGTCCGTCCTAAACACGGGACAAAGATCGACGTCAAAATCAAGCGACAAGACATGCGGGAGCATCAACGGACCATCCATAGTTCTCTAACGCACGGACAAACTGCTGGAAGTCTCTCCGACTCCAGTCGTGGAATCCAGCCTCCGTATACTGCTCCTTCAACGCTTGCTCTTCTTCGGTGAGCGGTTCGGCTGCGAAGCAGGCACAGCACGTGTCAGCGTAGTCAATAGATCACAAATCATGTATATGTTTACCGGTGTCGATGAACTCTTGAGCCGCAGCCCGCTCCACCTCGAGTTTCTCTGGCGTGTCTTCAGGCCCTTGAGGTTCTCTCGCAGTCGCGGCAATGCCATTCAAGCGCTAAAATGGCGTTTAATGAACTCTAACATCATATGACAGTGATTACTATACATACCTTGAACACGGCCAGTTCTCTCTCCTGAAGCTGAGCTAGAGCCGGGTCAAAGAATTGGAAGTCCTGACTGCGAAGCGAATCGCGATACTATAAGCACGGGATGGCCCACAGCGATGACAACTCTACAATGAACTCACATCTGTATCTGCTTCGGCGCACGTGGCATTTTCGGCGCCTTCTCCGTCTTCGACGGTCCAACGCGCAATGTATCCTTGAAATAACTATCCACCGAATAATTCATCTTCCTCTCCCGCTTTGATAACGAGAGCATGTTCAGGTTGAGCGCCTTGCGTCCACCGCTCCGGAAGTCTTCGCCTTCCCATTGTTGTAACGAACTATCGGACTTGAAGTTACTGAGGTCTTCGAGGTTGAGCCCTTCGTATTTGCTGTTGAGCTCTGCAGTACGCTCCTCGCCGCGCTGAACGATGGCTTCAATGTCTTCATTAATAAGCGTGCTGGCAACGGAGATATTAATGACATCGCGGGACATGCATGATAAATACTCACTCGTCAGAAGAATTGATAATCTTCTCCACGCCGTGCGTAATCATATCAAGGAGTTCGTCTTTGCTCGCAGCTGAGTTCCATAACATATAAAGTTAGCGCCATCCAAATCGGACGTAATGATACTTGCCTTTGGACTGTTGCTGTCTACCCTGCTGAATGACGAGCTGGTCAAGACGAAGTTTTTGCGCGGCGCGCTCGAGCATACGCTCCTCGACACTGCCCTCCGTAATGAAGCGGAACACATAAACTTGCTTCGTCTGTCCGATTCGGTGGGCACGGTCCATAGCCTGCAAGTCTGCTTGTGGATTCCTAGGCCCGCGGTGAGCATGTTCCATGTTCGTTGATCGACGATTAGAAATCTCACCAATCACTATCGTAGAGAATGACAATATCCGCGGACGTCAAGTTAATACCAAGACCTCCAGCGCGGGTAGTCAGCAAAAAAATGAACTTTTCACTATCTGGTTTATTGTACTCGTCGATTGCGATGATCCGGTCGTCGTGCGCAGTGCTACCGTCAATGCGGCAGTACCCTAAGTATGAGAAGCCACGTCAAAAAGTTCCGTAAGTACTTAAAAGCGCGTGGGCACGTACTGAATCCACGGAAGAGACAGTAATCTTCCAGAATGTCCAGAACACGGCTCATTTGACTGAATATCAATACCCTTGATCCTTTGGCCTTCAAGGACTGGAGTAATTTGTCCAATATGATCATCTTTCCCGAGTTCTCTATGAGATGTTCGTCCGTGGTGTATGGTGGACCTGGCTCCTGATCACACGAGAAAAGTTAAAACATATTCCCGACTGATAGGGTGAGGACTGACTGCGCCATCAAACAGATAGGGATGACATGTTACTTTCCGGAGCTGACACGATGTTGGGTAGGGTACACGACATTAGCCATAACACGTACTTGCATGACCATGTTCATCAGACGGGTTTTTCCTTCCTTCTTGCCCGTTAATCCTTTTGGAAGAATGTTCAGATCGAAATATTCCAAGTGGACGGCGGAAGAACAAACCATTGACAGCATCTATATCCTTTTCCAAGACAGAGCGATACCACTTCCGTTGCATCTCAGTGAGACCGATGTATATATTTATTTCCTTCTCTGAAGCCAGAGTCAATGACCAGAAAATACGAGGTGAGGAAAGGGCAGCTTGCTCGGAAGAAGATTCTTTTCCACGTCGGATTTGACACGACGTAGGAGGAAGGGTCGCAATATTTTGTGCAATGCTTCCACGACTTTCTTGCTCTTCTCCTCTTCGCCATCAGCACCAGCATCGTCCTTGTGAAGAAAAGCGTCGAGGTCGGCATAGTCGGAAAATATCTCGGGGCAGATGAAATTGAGGAGAGCAAACAACTCTTTCAAGTTATTCTGAAGTGGGGTACCCGTGATCAATAGACGACCGCGGGACATGAAGGCGCGAACAATCTGGGCAAGAATCGAATCAACGTTCTTGATACGGTGGGCTTCGTCGATTACGATGTATTCAAATGAGAATTTCTTCAGCGCCGACTTTTCTATGAGGCAGATCTCATATGAGGTGACACAGACATCGAAGTCTTGCGGGATGAGTCGATTGGTAATAATTTCAGCACGTTCTTCTTTGCTACCAGTCATAACCACGACGTTGACGTCCAGCGTCCACCGTTCGAACTCTCGAGCCCAGTTCTGGAGCGTTGACTTGGGTACGACAATCAGATGAGGGCCGTGGACAGCACGGTAGTGTCTAAGGTAAGAAAGGAATGCGATAGTTTGCAGCGTTTTACCGAGACCCTACGAGTATGGTTGAATAATTACGAGGTGTGTACTAGTGAAACACGCACCATTTCATCCGCAAGGATACCGTTGAGACCATTGTGATGTAACGAGACCAGCCAATTCAGTCCCTGTAGTTGGTACGCTCTCATGGTGCCGTTGATAACTATCCGAGAGTGAGTAGAGGCTCGGCGATGTAGAAGAGAAGACAAACAGCTCGGTGATTCTTCAAAAACGTATGGCTGATCATCTCCTTCGGCGGCTAGCTCACCGTCTTTGAGCATTTCCTCGTCTTCCTCTTTCTCTGACTTCCTGTGGCGAGCGCTTTGGTCACTGGATGGTGATGAGCATGTGGTTGTGAGTGACAAGAAGATGATACCTACATAGATTTCTTGCGACCTCTCCCCCGCTGTTTTGGTTGTGCATCCAAGAGAGCAGCATACTGAGGATCGCGAGCCTTCTACAAATGTACGGGGATGAGTAAATGCTGTGTACACATGAACACAACTGACCTTGATATCGACGAAATATTTGAAGAGGTCTGTTTGACCCAGCAGGTAAGAATAACGCTTTACAGCGTCTGTAATCTATACACCATGAGAATACAATACGCAATATTATAAGGAGGGAGGTACCTTTGCCTTGTCCATCTCTTGCCTCTTTACGTGTAGCTGGCTTTCGTCCGCTTTTCGTTTTTGCTTCTTCTGCTGCCTTTGTGCGGACTGCTGCATTTTCGTCAATTTGGATGGTGACGAGCCGCTTGCGACAGGTTCCTGGAGAGGTAGGACGTTAACTGAAGTGGTTCGGTGACCATATACGAACGAGCATGCGGACCTGTTCCTCCTGGTCACTCTGAAGTTCGTCTTCTTCCATGCTCGCGCACCCGTCGATGTACTCGCTCTCGCCATCATCCGCGCCCTCGCTTTGCTATTCCGTCCGACGTCACACATGCGGTGAATATAGCGCCACATGAAGGGGGACAGGTTACTTGCCTGTCTTGATACGATGTTGCTTGGAATCACGTCGCTCAATACGTCTTCGTCCATCTGCGCTGATGTGTCCTGGATGGTGCTGTCAGTAATCCAAAGGAGAGCAGATCAAGAAACGCACGGTCAAAGTCATGGTGCCCGTCGTGGTTCCAAGTCAAACAGAAAGCTGGTTGTGACAATGTGACTATGACAGGCGCGCAATGTTGTCACGCCCCAAGCACACACTTTGCGAGTTTAATAGCGGTATACATATAAACCACTACACAAAGCAGGATCGACGGTCTTCCTACTTAGCTTGCCTTGCCTGGGGGAGAGGCAGAGGATACACAACCAAGATCCAATGGAACATGAGTACACGGATCGTCACCTCCTGGAATCTTACTACTTTGGACTGGTAAAAGTTACACGGCGTTTTGTTTTGCCCGAGCAGCATCTTTTAGTTGTACCCTTGCACCGTCACCGTATTCATCGTTAGCCTTGTGACGCGCCTAATAGCACACTGGCCTGATCGCACTGCGTTCAGGACTCGAAGAGCACCAGACACCATTGGACCGTCCCCATACATACCAAAAACTTGTATCGCCTTGTTACGACACAGCCACACAAGTTTCATAGTAGTGTCAACCGATGCGCTCCCGGCGAGTGGTCAGATCGATCTCAGACAATTCAACTTTAAGTACTGTCGTTACTCCTCTGACACCACAACTTGCTTTTCATATTGGTTGGCCATTGCTCAGAATGTCAATTCCAATGGCACGGTGGAACTCGCGAATTGGCGTACAGGGACTCGTCTGGATCTGTTGCTTTACCCCACGTAACCCGTGTTGTCATCGCACTCAATTCCCGATCTCGGATGTCTGTGGCACAACCGCATCTCAACCAAGACTGCAGATCGGGATGTAGAGGTTAGGAATAGCGGAATTAACAAAGCACTCTTCCTCATAAGACGCTGGCATTCCCTCTCTTATTCATCCTCCACACCCTCCACTCTTTCCCCCATCGTCATCCCGCCCGGCGTCTCGTCCCTTTCCTCTCTTCACATAATCGCTGATATGACATTCCTCATCGATGCAACATTCGGTGCCCTCCTGCTCGGCGGGTTCTGTGCCGCAGTGTGAGTACCCCTTCTCACCATGTCGATTCATGTCCAACCTTGTTTCAACTGTAGCCTGTCGGGAGTCGTGGTCGTGCAGACTTTCCTCTATATCAAGCTGTTCCCGCAAGATTCCGCGAGGGTCAAAGCCATTGTAAGTCGCCCTGCATGATCCTGCCCAACGCCTACCTGACATCGTGATTAGGTTGGAGCGGTGTGGTAAGTCCCCGTCGTTGCGCACTCGCTCAGTCCGTCAGTGTTCAATCACCCTCCCTCAGGACGCTCGACACCACACACAGTCTATTGGTCTATACATCAATCTGGATTTATTTAATCACGAATTACGGTAACGAGATGAAGATAGACACAATCCCAATGTACGTTTGCGACTTTACCGTTCTACTCCATCATTCGGCATGTAACGGACATCCTTTAGCCCACTAGCAGTATGTACATTTTGATCCTCCTTACTTGTCCGCCTAATCTTCATGTCGCAGTTGACGGTTATAACTACCGTAAGTGGAACCCCTATACTCCTGCGCAATAGCCTCACTACTGTGGTCCAGGCAATCCTGACGTTCATCGTACACTGGTATCAAGTTTCCCCAGACGTCGCCTGATTAGTTTGCTGACCCCGATACCAGTTTTTTCTCACATCGTATCCACAAACGTGAGTAACATGTCACCATCCTGAACAAAGAAACTTACACTTTCCTAGTGAGTCGACAGCAATGGCGATTCACGGCGTTAATTGTAAGTATCTACTTACTTGGAATTGGGACCTGAGACCCCAGCTGACCGAAAGTCCAATCAAAGTTGGCGTTGGCGTTTGTCCGTCTGTGTACGTACCCGCGATTCCTCTCCATCAACACATCAATGACCGAGATGAATTAGGTTGCGCGTCAGGTAAAGGAGATCGAATCACAACCACTACATGCCCCTTAAATTCGTTCATTCACAACTTTCAGTCACAACAGCCGAGATGTAAGACATATCATTTCCTAGCAGACCATGACCCTGAATCCAATATGCTAGGATACACATGAAAACCTTTACGGCATTCAAAGCAAAATTCCGAGTGAGCTTGGCTAGGATGTATTGAGTGTTCTAGGTCTCACCATCTTGTTCTCGCAACAGTGGGTCTTTACCCTCGGCCTAGCCATGTCATGCCTCGTTGATGTGTTGGTCACGGGGTTCTTGACTCATTCGCTGCAGACTCTGCAAAGCGACAAGAGGGCTTCGACGAGGCAAGTATTCAGTATCTCCGAAAACCTTGACTACCGATGTCAACGTGCCACAGCTTAGACCGCATCATTGGCACAGTGGTCCTGTATACCTTTGAGACCAATCTGTTGACAAGGTGAGTCATTTTATGTGATGTTCCTCCTCGCTAAAACGCTCTCCAAGTGCTGCGACGATTGTGTCAATGATTTGCGTATGTACCAACCCGTGCAATCTTCTACACGTTCTGATATTCGTCCAAGTGGCTCACAATGCCCAACAATCTTGTTTTCATGGGACTTCACTTCTTTATCAGCAAGTGTGCGGGGATTTTTAATTTTCAATCCTTCCTTTCCTAATGAGGTCTCTGCAGTATACGCAAATTCATTGCTCGCCACGTGAGTTTCGAGTCTGTTCGTCACATCGTGGCGTGTCACCGATTGCTACTAGGTTGAACACACGTAAACAACTTCAACACCAACGACAACGTGCCGCCTCTGCGGACCTCCCTGTAGGATTCCCCCGATTCCCTAGTATACCACGGGGAACGTCGGCTAAGTTCTCGGTGAGTCGATTCTCCGTTGTTGCCATGCGATCGATGCCGACCATTTGTTTGCTCGTGTAATGAGCCCCCCACACCTACCAAGGTACGTTGTCGAGTCGGGCGCTTTTTCGATCAGGATGTACTAACCCCCAATCGGTGAACCAGCTCGAAATCACCGTCGAGAAAACGGTAGAGGTTGGGGGTGACGAGTCCTCGCCATCACAGAGCTTCAAGCGCGTGTCGATTATTGAACCCCACCTCGAATGATTCATATGCGCACATTGTCTCGACTCCATCTTTCGCATCATATTCTGTCCTATCGATGTGGTCTGTTTTAAGAATGCCATCTATCTTCGTATTGTCTTGTGTGTCGCATTTTCTTGCATCCCCCCCAGCTTTACGTTTTATGTCATGTGGATATCACGTATGATATGTACCCGCCTTTCGTGATTTCATCCTCGTCGCATTTGTTTTTGACCTCTGAATATTCGGTCATCGTCCGCTCCTTCATGTCTTTTCATTTTTCAAAACATCATTCTTGGTTATATCATTCGACCCGGAGGCTGGAAGGGGACTAGTTATGATCAACTGTATGATATAGCATTTACATCTTTTTTTTGTTTTCGATCTGTGTGTAATCGGTCGCAAAATATATATTGATCATTCGACATGTATCCTCCAACCACAGCGCTCACAAATTTGGTGAGACGGACTCAAGTCGCAAGTGTCCCCGGTTCGATGGACCCATGGTGGACTTCATCCAAAGTAATTTGCAGAAGGATTGAGCAAAGTGTCTGTGATGCAAGTTGACAGAGATGAGGGGAGGAGTGAACAGGACGTACTGAAGAGAGCATTATCAGCAGCAATCTGCCAGATCGAAATGGCCATTGACAGCTGTTTCGGGGCGGCAGTGGTGCATATTTTGTACCAATCTTCTTTGCTGGTCGCTGCTGCTGCAAGATTACACTGAGGGAAGTAAAATCGCTAGTAATCAGTGACGGTGTCGCTCATCCCTTAGGAAGGAGTGTCACTGTCACTGATGTCATGGTCACGTCTTTTCAGTGACGTGTTGTTGTCACTTCTAATCAATGTCTGCCA
>JBBPMQ010000220.1:0-33126 GCA_038090375.1 Boletus rubroflammeus | reverse complement strand
ACCACAACAACAACAACAGCCAAGTTTCGATGCGCACGGACATGGACACCCACCGACGGTGGTGATTTCGAATTCGACAGAGAGTGATTGGAGAAATTCGCGCATGTATGGTGCGCTATTTGATATGGAGGCGTCGCGTTCGTCGTCGTCGTCTTCTTCTTCGGTGTCTGTGTCGCAACCTCGGCCTATGGGTGTGACGGATCGGATTCCTGTCGATGAGGACAGCGCGTTTGAGGATTATATGTTTAGATGGAATCTTCGTAGGGGCCGAGTCGGGCATACGTATCCTTATGAGGAAGAGCCAGCGAGGCGGGGGAGTGGGGAAGATGCGAGTTCGGGACCGTAACGGTGGAAGGGACCCAAGCAAGTGATTTCTTCAAAAGTCTTTCTTTTGCGTTTTTCACAACATACCTCTTCTTTTTCTTTCTATCTGACAATTTTTCTTCTTTTGACTGCCAGTGCGACACACTTGAAGTTTTTCGTTACTCATATTTCTCTCTCTCTCGTTTTGCACGCGCGACGACGTTGATCATGGTCAAAGTATATGGCGATGCAGTGTATTATGTCTATGGATCTTACAATATTTACATTGCATTTTGGCATGAACTGGAGAACGTCGACCACGCCGAATTATTAAAATTTGGTAAACAAAGGTGCTCCGAGGTCGGAAGCGTCACTGAGATGACGATCGGCAGGAAACGAGACTCACAAGCGCCCTCGAGCACAAGGCTATTCTGAGCGCAAGCAGTGTTTGGTATGCGTTGCCAAGTGATCACTGATGATGATCCCCCCGAATTTGCCGAAATTGGGAGGCAAAACGCGAGCGAGATGTCGGTTTCATGTCGATCGTCGAGTGTGTTGCCGATGCTCGGGAATGAGTTCATGACGCCCGCAGGTTGTCGTCGTTGAAGTCCAAGTTGGAGAGAGACATGGCACGTGGTTCTGGAGGGGGGATGCCGAGGCGGCAAAAGACTTGTTGGTGCCTTTGCCAAGTTTGATTGGCGGTGTCAATTGTCAAGTCGTTTTGAACTTACCCGGGGGAAATTCAGTCACAGCGTAATAACTTTCTGTCTCATTCAGTTCTGTCAAGGAAGGGCCTTTAACTTTAGTGCTTTCTCCGACGGCCCAGCTCCGAGGTGAGTGTGTGCTCGCTCTTCCATTTCCCGCTTCGCCCATGTGCTATCGACCCTTGGATCTGGTCATACTTGGTAGTAATGCCCTTTCGCTTCTTTTTTTTTTTTTCTGGACCTTGTGATACCCGGCAATGAGAGACGGCGTTCCCATTCCCTCTGTGGGTGGGGCTCTCTCATTCTTCGTTTCCCCGTTCGTTATTGCTCTCCGTAGCAACACCTACTCATTCCTTCACCCGTCGCGTCCGCGTGGTGTAAAACAGGTCACGAACCCGTCACTCGTCGCTTCCGGCTCTATCTCGTCGTGGACGTCCCAAGTCATCCTATTTTCGTTCACCGCCTAGCAGAACATCGTCACGCAGTCCCATCGCGGTACCTTTATTTCCTCGACCGTCACTGGCAAGTCACCCCCAATAGACAAGGTTTTCTACGCTCGCTCTCCACGAATCCAGCACCATTTCCCTCTCTTCACGTTCTGGACGTCTCCAGAATACCCCATTTCGTTCATCACGCAAAAGCCTTCACCATTCCCGTATGGACGCTCAAGAGCTCGCGCGGTGGACTCGATTCGCAGCCAAAGGTGGCATTGGCAGGTGTACCGCGATTGTGGATTGCATTGCCCAAGAGATGGGTGAAGACTTGATGTTTTTGAAGGCAAGTCCTGTTCACCCGAGTCCCTACGTTGAGCAGCGGGTCTCCTGATCCACGTTCGGAACCGATGGATGGCAACGGTGTTGGCGATCTGAGACGTCTTGGCTTCTCACTCGTGACAATTCTCGTACGGGCCGGGAGTGTGGGGAAAACATGATCGGCTCCGGCGTGGATCATGGATAGTCCCGGAATGATGGTAGTTGTGGTGATGGGATGGTTCAGGTCGTGTGCCTGGTGGGAGGCAGTTCGTCCATGATTTCGCAGCCGTTGCGGCGCTTAGAGTGTGTTAGGATTGGGCACGCGAAGCGAGGATATGGGAAAAGTATTCCCTGCTAGGCTGAACGACTCTGCTGAAGAACGCATGACATTCAAATTCGTTCACGCGGTTCTGACATGACACTATTTTTGCAGGACGACGAGATCACAGTATTGATGCAATTACCTGAGCCTGGGATTTATCTTGTGAGTTTGTCTGTCTTGCCTTTGATCTACCGGTGGCTTGCTCTGCTTCTGATTCGCGTCACCATCGTTTCTTTCGAGTTCACCTTCAATCAGCGCTGATGCACCATGTTTTGAAACTAGGGCCATTGCGAAGGCGTTGTTGGCCGATTTTCTGGAAAAGATGTGCGGTTTCATGGCAAGTTGAAGAAGCCCGTCATGGCAAAGAGAGGCAGCGTCACCGTCGGCGCCGGCGGGCCCGAGAGTAGGACGTCCATCTCTTTGGTCGAGGAAAGCGGTTCAAGAGTGGAACTCACTAGAGAGAGGTCACGGCACGCCTCAGAATCACCATCTAATTCGAGGCCAGGATCAAGGGCAAAGCAGACACCCTCACCCTCGTATTCCAAGTCGCATGCACACATGCAGTCCTATTCGACTTCCTATTCGCGCTATTCAGAGGACCAGTCCGCAATCGCCATTGCTGACTCTTGCAGTACCACCGTGGTCGGCACTTCGCATAGGTCCACCGTCAAAGATGCTTGCGCCTCCAGCACTAAATCTGGGCATGTCAAACCCCCACAGATGGTTACTTCAATTTCGGGTGCTTCCGTTTTTTCGGTAGGGTCGGCATCGCTTTATTCGGAGGCGTCCACTGCTACGTCCGTTTACTCGAGTGCAGACACTGCTTCTGAGAGGACGAAATCCAGAAACGGGTCAGTATACTCTGCCAATTCAGGCGAGACCGAGCACGGCGATGTTGACCAAGCGAATGGTGCCTCGCATCCACGGAGGCTGGCGTCTATATCAGGTTCGATATCCGACAAAATGCTGTCGACTCCTCCTTCAGCATCAGCGTCGACGTCGAATACGATACTTTCAGCTTCGGTATCAACCTCGACTTCAATATCGGCATTCACCTCCACATCGGGTACATCCTTTGCATCCACTTCGACGTACGGTCCCGATTCCGTCACCGGTTCATTTGGATCCGTCGGGTCAATCTCAGAGCTGGAGGATAAGCAATTCGACTTGAGCAAGTTCGGTATATGTGCGGGGACGCAAACTGGCTTTATACTCGCGCCGCCGCCTTTGACAATAGGTGGTAACAGAAATGGCACGGCTTCCCCCGTAGTTGCGCCCCTAAGAGTGAGCAAGTCACCCAGACTGACGCCATCGCCTGGTCTTCCTCCATCATCACCACTTCCTGTGCCTCCCGCAATGTCTGGGGAAAACCCGCGGTCTACATCCGTATCTCCTGCATTGCTTAGCCCGTTCTCCCCTGGAAAACCTGGGTCTTTCTCGCCAAAGCCTCCAATTTCTTCGCCCCTCGGCTTGCCTGGGTCGCTGTCACCCGGTTTACCAAGTTCGTTGGCGCCTGGACAACGTTCCCCTGGTCTTCCAGGTCCGTCCTTTGTTTCATCTCGTAATCTTCCGTCATCGCTCAAGTTGCCTTGCGCGTCTTCGGGATGTTCAGGTTCTCTGTCGCCTGGTTTTCGTTCATCAGCGTTCCCGCACGGGCATAATGCTCAGTCCCAGTACATGTTCTCGTCCGGATCAGGCTCTAATAGCCCGAGTCCACATCCGTCTTTTACGAGCCGGTACGGCTCAACCCCCTCCCCCTCCCTGACAAGTCCACACGTGGGTCCGACTCTCAATCCCCACGATAATAATGTGCCTACACCACCCACCGTGCGCACGCCACCTGTATCTCCTTACGGTGTAGGTCAACCTCACAGTGCGCCTCTTTCACCGCCCCCAAGTTTGCCGCTACCGCCTCTGCCAGCGGCATCGTTGCCTTCGCCTGTGTTCCCTATGACGGCGCTTCCTACGCCCAGTGCTCTCCCCGCGATGGGAACCGCTGCGAGTGGGCGAACGTCCCCATTAGCAGCACTCTCGTTCTCCTTACCATCGTCGACATCGGGGACGTTGTATGCGGATCACCGAAATGGGCGGCGGCGCGATGGAGATGTGTTCGGGGACGGGCGTGGGAACGGACCATGGGATGACGTGGAGGAAGGGAATATGACGCGTTTGTCTACGCTCGATGCATTCCGTCGACGGTTTGACGATTCGGCGGATTTGGCGGATGAGGATAGGTTGGGGTATGGGGGTCATTCGGAGGATGAAGAGGAGCATGTACTTCGCTTGGGTGAGAAGGAGGACGAGAGAGTGGCGAGGGTGAGCGGGGATGAGAAGGGGGAGAGGGAGGGAATGGAGGATGCACATTCTGATGGGGAAGTGGGGATTGGGTTGTCGTTGATGGGTGCGTTGGGTGGTGAGGACGATGACGATGACGATGAAGCCCATGAAGACGATGTGGAACAGACGAAGAAGACGGGCGGAAACGACAGCGAGTCGGGCGCGGGCAATGTGGCGGTGGAAGTCAACGAGAACGCCTCCGGTGTCTCTGGTGAGAATGGCGGTACTGCAGCTATGGCATGGACGTGCTATACGCCGACATTACCTATCAGCGCTCAGAATCCGAATGGACATCGTCGAACCGGAGAAGAAGGCGGAGGCGGAAGTGAGGAGGAAGACGAAGACGACGGTGCTTACTGGGACGACATCTACGATGACTATCGGTACTCGCGTTACTCTCTCGCATCCAAGCGGTTTTCCGCTGCCTCGAAGCGCGTCTCCACTATGTCTAAAGCTTCCGGAACCTCCAAGGCGTCGTTGTCGAAAGCACGCCCTCCCATGCCGGCTCCACCCGGTAGGCCGAGCTTTGATGCGCCTCGACCGAGCATTGGCAGCGATGGGACGAATGGTTATCCGAGGCCTAGCCTCGAGAGTACGTCGAGTTCCATATTATCTGGCTCGATGCCGTTTTCGCGACCTTCGTTGACACGGTCGGCGTCGGACGAATCGACCCACGCAACACATATGTTACCGCTGACTGCCCAGTTCCCGGCTGTTCCGGTGCATGTTCCTGTGCGGACAGAATCGCGACTGAGGATCGTTCATGATGGGTATATGCAAGGTAGTCATGATCACGGAGAGAGAGAGTTGCAAGTGGAGCATGGATCCACGGAGGAAGGTACTGGGATGGTTGAATTGAACATCGAAGTGGTTGAGGTGGCGGATGAAGACGCTTCGCAAGGTCAGGAAGTTAATGCGGGAAGACAACTTACGTCTCTGAACGTGAACATGGCGCTCTCGCCGCTCTTGCATACGACATTTGGATCACCGCATTCGTCGAGGTTCACGGACTTTGAGGATGGATCGGATCAAGATTATGGACGGAGGTATAGTAACAAATCGGGCAAGTCGGCGATGTCGTCGGCTGAGGGACCATCCAAGTCGCCGATTGATGGTGGAGGATTGGCGTCAGCGTTGAGGGCGAGGATGGAGGCTGAAGGTGCACCGTCGGCTGGCACTGCGCCAACCCTCGTACCTGCGCCTGGCCCCGATTCTTCATCAAGAGAGAAACCAGGGGTACGTGCGATCGTCATGGACGACGAAGAGGGAGATATAACCAGCATCAATATTACCGTCAACAATTCCGCTTCGGCAACAGAGATAGCATCTCCGTTGCCAACACCATCTGTGCAGAACTCAAGCGCGGCTCAGGCAACGGTCGCCGCGGACCCCGCACAAGCTGCACCTGCAGCAGATCAACCAGAAGATGCAGAGAAGAGCCATTTTTTAAGACCGCGTCCCCAGCCCAGCCGGTCACCTCATCCCTTTGCTCGGACGTCTCTGTTCCTTCCGCATCCGAACGCGCCCAAAGTAGTCCATCAATCACAAGGGCCCATGTACGGACGAATGGCCCCCCAATCGTACACGGTGCCTTCAGGACCTGGGGCGGGGAACATGACGCACCCTCCCACGCCGCCCGGCACGACGTTTTATTCGACACACATCCTTCACCAACTTCGCAGCGTGTCGATTGCTGCGTCTCAAGGCCCGGCAAGGAGACCACCGATGACGCTGTTCGCGCGATGCCAGCCCGATTTGAACGTGAGCATGAGCCCCGTTCCGATCCTGTTTTCGCTGGACCCGTTTCCCCCACTGCCTACGCCTCCCGCAAGAGCACAAATGAAGATGGGAAGCAGCAATGGGATGCCGTATCCGGTGAACATGTCACCTATGAGAGCAGCGACTGTTTCTGCGCCTGTACGTAGAGGTGGGGGTGGTGGTACGTCTCCGAAGGAGGGTGGTCCGGGTGCTGGGGATTCGACTACGCTGCGAGTACCGAGACGGTCGGTGATGGCTGTTGCGAGCGTGGGTGGTCCACAAGGAATGGATGCGGGTCCGCCGTCGTCGCCGTCGTTGCCGATCCCGAGAGAAGGCTTTGTACCCCAGGTTGGCGCTGCTCGTCCGCGCTCGAGGTCGTTCTCTTCGTTTGGTGCCCATGTCCCTGCCCCTATACCGCAAGACAGAAGGTGTGTCCAAGTCCATCGTATGGTGTTCTTGGTTTCGTAAATACTCATGGCAAAATCTGTTCTCGTTCAGCCGGGAAGAACCGATGCAGGGCGTTGCCAGCGTCACTGCCCCACCACGCAAAACGGCTTTCCCATCTGCGTTGATGCCTCGACACGCGCCATCTCCGCTTATTCTCCATAGCAGTAACAAGGACCGCGAGCCGGACGGCAATCTTGCTTCTCCCGTCATACAATCGCCTAGTTTGACCATGCAAATCAAAGGACCGCTGAGTCCATTCACGCAAGAACCTTTTATGCACTCTCCGCAGTTTGTCGATGCAACCCAGGCCGTCAACACGAATGGACCACTGGCCAGTCCGGTTGTGAGCTCCCCCTTTGCGAACAGCTCAGACAAGGAGAAAGACGTGTCACCTGTATCAGGACCCTCCGGAGTGACGAGCAGAATGTCGATATCTTCGTTGGACCCTCGTAGCGCAACCTCACCACACACGTTGATGCCCGGGCGGCAGGGATCGTTGGATGTGCCCCCTCGGAACAGCTCGGTCGAGGGACCGCCACGACAAAGCTCTGACTCGAGCGACTCGCGTTCGTTGCCCTCGCCTCCTCTGATCCCCGAGGCGGTCTCACAAAGCTCACGTTCTTCGCCACTCGCGCAGGAGTTCACCCTGAGGACCAAACTCAGTCTCCCAGCGCTTCGGATCAAGGCGAGTATACGATCCAAGATGGACGACGCTGTCAGCGTGGTATCGTTCCCGGGAAGTGTGGAAAACGAGACGGTTCAAGTGCAAGACATGGATTTTGAGCTCGTCAAGCCTTCTCTTCCTCAGGTGACGGGTCGGCAGAGTCAGGAATCGACGTTGACCAGTCGTGACGTCGATATAGCCAAGCCCGACGCATCTCCTATCCTGGGCGACGCGGCGTCGATGCACTCCAGTGCGCCAAGGTCGCCGTTGGTTCCTACTGCTCTCACGGAATCTGCCGAATCTATTGATGCGCATCGGCAACGCGAATTGAAATGGATGGCGTTGTTCCCCACCGTGCCTCCGTCGCAAGCCCGGAAGAACAAAAAGGTCAGAAAATTGCTGCAAGAAGGGGTGCCTTCCTCGGTTCGTTACCTCGTTTGGTGTCATCTCACGGACAGCAAGACGCGGGCGTTGCCTGGGGTGTATGTCAAATTGAGAAAGAGACCGCCCGTTCCGGCGTTTGTAGAGATCGAGAAGGATGCGGCGGAGGGTTTTCCCGACCAGCCTCAGCTGCATACAGTGCAAGGACCCATTGTGTCGCTTCTCCAAGCGTATCTTAGCATGGTGCCCGACATCCAATATAACAGTGGTAACGTTTTATCCATGATTCACGTGTTGACACGCCAGGGCTGACCTTGCTTGGATTCCCCTAGGGCTGACGTCTATTGCTGGTTACTTGTTACTGCTCGCCCCTGAAGAGGACGCCTTTTGGATCTTTGCTTCGATGATGGACGCGCACTTGCGTACTTACTTTTCGACGAACACCGTTCAGATCGAGATCGATGCGTCTCTGTTTAGCAAAGCCCTCGAAACCCTCGATCCTGTGCTCACGAAGAAACTGTACGTGCAGCTGTCGATAGCCCCTGCGAGCATCACGCGGCCGTGGTGAGTACACTTTTTCATCGAGGTTGCCGTTTCTCACTATGATTCAGGTTCTCCACGTTGTTCGTCGGAAGCCTTTCCGTGGAGCACCTACACCGAGTGTGGGATGTGTTTCTTTACGACGGTGAGTTGCCTTGTTATCTGGAATGTCGTCATCCAAGACCAACGGTCGACCCTCGTAGGCATACCATACTTGTTTCGTGTCGGTCTGGTCGTGGTCAACTGCGTGCGCCATCTTTTACTGCAAGCGAATACGGAAGAAGCTGCTTTGGCATACCTCGTTCGCCCACCTCCGGCATGTCTACCCTCAGCGACGGAGTTGCTCGTACTCGCTGCGAACGTGAAGCTCAAGGACGACGACGTCCGGAAACAGCGGATCAAAATGGAACAACAACTCAAGAGGACGACGCAAGCGCGACCTCCAAACGGTATGTCGATCGTGCAAACTGCTACGATATCACTCCCAAGGACATGACGCGCGTCACGAATGTCGTTCATGGCCTCTCCCACTCTCTCTCTCTCAAGTGTATGTTTTGTGTTTTGTCTTGTTTTGCGAACATGCTGTCTCTGTATGATGAACATTATTATGTTGCGTTGTCTCTGTTTGGACTTCTCCCCATACCCCTCCCCCAAAAAGGCATTATTTTGGCCCTGTCTTTTTGTTCCCTTGCTGGTCCTCTAAGAATATTCGTTTTTTTTTCCTGTTTTGCGCCTGTGCATCCCGACAAGAGTATCCCCTTTCCTCATTATACATACATATAACAGGACTCTCTGCAAACCCATGATACCATTACCTTGGATAACTTTGTGCATACGATAAAGCCAACTTTTTGGGGCCCCAACGCCTTGTTATTTTTTGTTTCGTCCACCCCGTGTTCGGGTTCAGAGAAAAAAGACTTGGAGCTTGACTACTAGTAGTTACCCCCTCCTCTCTCTAATCAAAATATAGTTCATGATCAAGTGCCTATGTACGCATGCATTGTCGGGACGAAATGTCGAAAACTAGGTCAAAGTTCTACTCTTCTTGTGTCTTTGGGTGTCGTCGAACTCTACCGTCATGATGACGACCGCGTCCCATGATCCATCGCTCCTCCCTCCAATCCCAGCCTTGCTCCAATCGCTCATCACAACCCTCTCCCGTCTCGATGGTGGTTCAGGGAATGGCCCGTTCCCAGAGAAGGAGATAAATCACGTTTCCGATCAAAAAGCGGGGTACGGGTGGCAAAGGCCAACAACGTTCGTGGGATTGATCGTCATGATGCGTTTCACTAAGTTGTTCGAGTCGTTCTTTGGGGATTTGGGAGGGTGCTACCTTGAATATTGTCAGATTCGCAGTGAGACTCGGCACTGACGACTGCCAGTGGACTCGCCAGAATTTCCACAAGTTGCAGGCATCATCATCATCGTCATCATGCGAACTCGCCACGTTTCGTAGGGTTGATCACAGGGCCACAAGGATCTCAAACGATGATGATGACCTACTAGGATCCGCCTTGAATTTGTCATTATCGAACTTGGCAAAAAGACGGAGTTGCGTAAAAGACACTGCCTTCAAATCACAGACTCCATCAAAACCTTGAATTTGCCATCGTCGAACTTTTTGCAAAAAAAAAAAAAAAAAAAAGACGGAGATAGTAAGACGCCGCCTTCAAGCATAAGATTCGTTCGGTCTGAGTTTATAACTCAGGGCAGTCCAGTCGCCGCCTACGCAAGTACCGACGTACCCAACTTGAATGTTTGTCTTCGTGCTTTTACCGTCGGATAGGCCTTCACCTACTCGCCAGATCGGGAGTTGTTGCAGAGCGGGGCGTAGCGGCCACGTTATTATTGTCAGGTTAGCGGATCTATGTACATACTTTCCGTTGGAATGTTCGGACTGAGGGGCCCCTGAATACTATTAGGGGGACGGTACAGACCATCCGTCCACCTGATTTCACCCGAAACGGGTTCGGAATTTACGACCCTGTGGCTCGTAATTTGCAAGGGTACTCGGAGCTTCTCGTTTACGTTCAACTAGATCAAATCTCAATCTGCGCCATCGAGAATGTAGGTGCGGACGGACGACGATACCGTGGTCGAACAAAGTATGTAGTAGTCTTTTCCTTCACTCGTCCTACGTTGCGCTTTTGCATTCTCCCAAATCCTACTAGTCCGTAGCGGGGCCGACAAGTCGCCGATCAGTTTTTGAACAGTAAGGGTCAGCCAACTCAATATTCAAAGACAACAGCATACAGTACAGTACTACGTCCAAAACTCAGCGAAATAATCCAAACTTTCTCAAGATCTCCGTCCACTTCTTCGGGCTTCCAGTCCACTGACTCCTCTCCTTCTCTACGTTCGACAAATGAAAAGTGCCTGGAATCCTCAGTATTGATTCGTCACTCCCCGCAGTTTGGGAGCGAGGTGTGTCCACACGATTAACTGACGGTTCCTTGTCAGGAACCGACCCCGTCCGCTTCGCCTCCGTTTCTGCCAACTGGCCCAAGCTCAATCCCGCCTGACTCGAAGCCTTCGCCTTCAACGACGTGTCCTTCAAGCCGGCCTGACTGGCCCCAGTCAAGGAATCGTCAGCAGCAGAAGAACCTTCCACTTTACCCTTTTCCTCTGTTTCACCTTCCTCAGGTCCAGTGACCTTGACATTGATGTTGGCTCCTGGGTTGGAGCTCCCGAGATTCAGTTTCGTGAATGACTCTGAAACGTCGCTTGTGCTCCCATCACGAGAGGGAACATCGCTGCTGACGCCTTCGGCCTCGGAATGAATGTGATCCCTTCCCCATCCTCCACTACCAGAGCTCGATGCACTCGATGCACGAGAGTGCTTGCCAAAGCGTTGCACCGCAAGTGCATAAGTGATAGCGGAGCGCCACTGCTTTTTAGCGTCAAAATGTTCGCGCAAGCCATAAGCGATGTCGTGCTCCGTCGATGCCTCGTGTGCTGTCAGCCACTGGACATCCCCATACCATGAGTGAGTGACGCCACGCCGTGAGGATGAGCGAGACAACGGCTTACGTGATTCTTACAGGCTTCGGATGCCGTCGGTCGTTGCGTCGGATCTGGGTTGAGCAAGAGTTTAACAAAGATTTTGGCTGCGCACTTGTCAGTAACAAAGGAGCATTCAGGTAGGAAGGCGTTCGAGACTCCACCTTCATCGGATGTCTTGCTCCAATAGCGCTCGTGGAACTCAATCCTCGCCTCCGTGGTTTCACGTATCATTTCTCTCGTATCTTCTGCTCTGAACGGCGAATACCCGCATAACAAGACATATGTAATGATCCTACGTGATACCAGGGTGTCAGTAGCGATACTTGCGCGATCAATAAAGTGACGCCTACCCCGTCGACCATACGTCAACAGCCTTGCCGTGCCCAGTCTTGTTCAGAACTTCGGGTGCGACGTAGCCGAAGCTGCCCGCCAGGGAGTGCAGCTGTTCCTCTGGAGAGTGCAGATGTTTGGCGCTGCATTTAGCCCTTTATGAGTAGTTTTGTAGCAGAAAAGGAGATATAGACATACATTCCAAAATCGGCGATGACGATGTCGCTATTCGGGTCCTTTGTTCGGTAGAGAATATTCTCGGGTCTACGATTGCACGTTATGGAACGTAACAAACAGCGTAGTAAATATGCCTACTTGAGGTCGCGATGAACGATATCGTGGTCGTGAAGGTACTTCACCCCTGACAATATGGACCTACGAGTTGTGGGATGAGACTGTGACGTACATCTGACCCGAGACAACAAACCGAATGACAGAAACAGCATCTTTCTCTGTAAATTTACCCCTTTGCAATATTCGTTCAAAGAGCTCGCCGCCAGTGGCAAGCTCAAAAGAGAGGTAATATTTACTCCTCGACTCGAACCAATCGTAGAATTTCACCTAACAGGCGTGGCGTGGGGATCAGTCGGCGTTTCTGGGCGAGGTGGCGAAGACGAACGATATTCGGGTGATCAAGACCCTTCAAGACTTCCATCTCACACCATACGGCTTCCTCGTTGCCCTTGACCTTCTTCTTCGGAATCACCTTGAGAGCAACTTCCTTCGTGGTCATGGCGCGAAGGTGCGGTGCAGAGAAGCCGGAGGTGCGGTGCAGGGCCGCACTAAAAAGGGGTATCGACGAGTGACCCGGGGGAGCTTCAATTGGGCTCGGGTTGGAAGATGCAGATGCACCCTGCCGGGCTATGTCCATCTGGTCTGCTGGAACATGCCAGGTTGTTCTCTATCAAACATAGTAAAACAAAAAGTCAATTATGAGACCCATGACCCAGCCAACACGAACGATGAGCATAGCTACGGTGGCATTGCACAAACTCACCACAACTTTTCCAAATGTTCCAGTTCCGAGTACCTCGTGTACTTCGTATAGTTGCTTTTTGACAAAGCTGGGTGGCTGGGGCAAGAGTGCGTCTTTCAGTGATAGATGCTTCATGTCTCTTCGGAATGTCAGTCGGAGTGTCACAGGTTACCAAGCCTATTCAATTGTTATCCTGCGCGGGTACGGATTCCTTGAGAGGAGTAAGACCTGAAGGTCGCCCAATATACGAGTGGTTGCGTCCAAATGGTCAGTTCGCAGAATGAGTGGAGTGGGACGAAGAAGACCCGATGTCAAGTACAATTGTTGTAATCGCTGGTTACACAGCTTGCTGATCTCATTTGCACCGCGTATCTTATCAGATGTGGATTTCCTGACCTACAAAAAGAAATTGGACGCGCTCGGCTGTACCAAATGATGGTCAGGAGATTTCAGGCGTACAGGTGTGTAGAATCAAAAAATACATTATAGGCGATGCAAAGAAAGTAAATCGCTATCAGTACAACATAACAAAAATTAACAAATGAGATAAGAAAGAACCTCGTTCCCCACATCACACGAATCGACCAAAGCCGAGAACCATGCCCACCAACACCCCCAGTTTCCAATTATTGGCTCCACCCTTCACCGCTACCCCATGCGACGAGGGCGTCGGAGAAGTGACTGGGCCAGACTGCGTAGCAGAAGCTGCGACAGACGTCGCAGAAGCAAAACTGTTGTCATGTAATGAGCACGTTATGACAAAGGCCAGTATAGATAGTATGGCTAACGCAGAGCTGGCAGCTGCAGGATTTGAATTCGTATCAAGCATTACACCATCGACGACGTGAATGACGCCGTTTGATGTTAGTAAATCCGTCCCCACGATCTGGACTTTATTCGATCCCCCGACGGAAACAAAGAAACCTGTAGAGTTGGCGGAGAAAGCGTAATCCTGACCGCCTGCTGATGTGAGAGTGGTACCGGTAGATATTTCGGTCGAGTAAACTGATGTTCCGTTAATGATCTGTTTGAAACAATTACTTGGCCGTCTAGTGGCAACACGAAAGAGAGCAACAGACGTGATTGGACAGAACGTTGAGAAGCGCTGTTGCGTTCTTGGAAAGACCGGCAAGGGAACTCTGTGCCGCTTGTATACCTGGATTGTTTGGCGCAAACACAGTGATACCGTGGGCCGAGCTTAATACATCGAGAATCGAGGGACCATTTAGGAGAGACGTAGAGTTTAGGAAGGCCGCGACAACTGTAAGGTCATACGCCGCATTGTTGCAAACAGTAGAGATGTTGGGCGGGGGAGTCAGCACAGAGTCGATCGTTAAAATTGCAGTGTTGTTGTAACTTGTCGTATTCACGACGGTTATGTTTGACCTGAAACTCAGAGAAATTAGAGAGAGAACAAAGGGAAGACAGCAAGGATTACTCTTGGTTGATTACAAAAAGTGACCCATTATCGAACTTGGACCAAAGAAGAACTTGGGACTGGTTTCCTTCGAGCGTAACAAGGGTTGAGTCGTTGAATAGAGTGCGTCCGATTGTCACATTGGGATACGTCTGTGTCTGGTTGATGAAGTTACCCGAGACGATGTGATACGAGATAAGATCTGCCAAGGCGGTCGTGTTGTTAATGATGGCAGGGTCCACGCTGGACACTGAAAACATTGTAAGAAGAATAGCTGGTCCTCCTTTGAGAGCAACACACAAGCGTCGTCTGTGGGGGCAAAAATGGTCTTGTCTCCCTGAGAAAGTTGAGTGAGTACAAGTTTGCCAGTAGTGGTACCGTTCAGTGACGATGTAGCGTTGGCGAGCTGATCAAGACAACTTGCATTGAGAGCCTGCAGGAGGCCATTGAGATAACCGTCTGCAAGTACGACGGGGGTGAAGGCTAAGGCTGCGAGTGTTAGTGTGCGGACGAACATAGTGGTTCAACAAATGTCGAGAGATCGCAAAAACCCTCTCTTTCAATGACGCAATGCGCAGCGGGGTCATGATCGATTTACATGCAGGTCATTAGGAGACCATGTCATTTAATTCCATGACCTGGCCACTGAGCGATTTCACCAAAGACACGACTTCCTAGGAGATTAGTACATTACCTCCAGGAGAGCGGAGAGCAAACAGTGGCTTCCTCTGCTCAGTCTCGTCACCTAGAGATTCAGAAACAGTTGTTCATCACCATGGAGCAACTCTGCAAACAATCTTATAGTTACCTTTATCTCCGAGAAACCGTGAAAGATTCAAGTAAAAGGTTGCTCAATAGGTTCACTCGAACCATTAATACGATTTGCGAGGCGGCTCCGGACTGGAACTACGCGAACTCCATGCTCGGCAAATGCCGGAGTAGGTTACCCGTTTTGTCGCCACGGCTAGATTTTGTTTTAACCAGTCACACGCCGCGCTTCAAGTTCAAGTCCAAGCACAAGCCTTAGACCTTTGTTGTATCATCCAATGGCACGCCGCGCACCTCCTCAAAACGCAGCCATGTTTGGCGCACCTCCGCCACGACGCACTCTCCACGATCCCAACGAGTCCGCGTTCTCCCGGTTCATCCGGGAGGAAGTATTCGCACCAGAAAAATTTGCGGGGAACATCAATGTATTCGCGGCAGTGGGTGTGTTTGCGGCCGGGGTGTTTGCGGCCAGGGCATGGGGAGACCTTCTAGTACCTGCATAACTGGGGGTTTGCAGTCAGGTGGTCGTGTCAACTCCGGCCCTTATAACGTTCCACAATGGCTCATAATGTGAGTGTCATGTCCTTCCAACCAACAGGAATCTCTAACCCAATCCCATGTAGGTTCTTCTGCGCTTTTGTAGTCTTGTCCACTGCAGTCGTCCCTCTACACACAAAACATAGCTATGTCCCCGTCGTAATGTTGTCCTCAGTCATAGAGAGGACTACAAGCCCTAATAGCATCATGAAATGTCGTCGTGAATGTTCTTCGTACCAATCTGATTCTGCCGTTAACTGGTTTCGACAGCCCTGGTAAATAGTTTCGAAACCATGATTTGTGGTCAAAGAATGCAACTTGCCGATAGCGTCGGTGTGAGGTCCGACGTTTCTTGGCGCCTATTTCTCTACTCCACCGACCAGATCCTCGGGACAGTTCCGGCAACCATTTGACTCATCAATAACTTGCGCAGTCAGTCGTGCCGTAGCGATTGAATTGCTTATTCCTCCATTGACACCACAATCGGAGTCGGGTATAAGGTGTGCTCGTCTGTTTGTTCCTCTAAGCTACGAACCTTGTTCCAGGAGAAATGTACGTGCCACACTACTTCCAACTCTAATAGCGACCGCGTGGTACGTGTCACATGCGTTGTTGTCTTGCTCGAGTGGGCCTTACAATAGACAATTTCGGAACACTTGGATTGACCGCCCATTTCACGGATTGGATTCAGGCTCAGAAAATGACCAATTTTTTATTCTTAATTTTATTTCTCGTCACTCAACTCGGAGAAGCCGTGAGTTGCGAACAATGATTCAATTGTCTACACACGAAACCCCCCCATTACTTGCTCCGACCCTTTTTTTGTTTTGTTTTATTTTCTCGCGGCTCACAGGTGTTTTGATTTGATTCAGCTGGATACATGTAGACACGGAAATGCCCGCCGCCAGAGTATCGGTCACGGTCTCTGAATCCTTTCCCCTTCCCCAAGGCTTGCTTCTCCCCAACGTGTCAGCACCTCGTCTCATTGTTTAGACGTTTGAGGCTCGAGTGATCTTCCGATGCTCATGGTCCAAGTGTGTACTCTTCCTAATGCTCGACTCCGTCCCCTGCTTCGCAAGGTAGATACAATCGCCCATACTCTTTCTCGCATCCTCTTATGTTGTTCGGTTCAAGACAACGTACCTCGATGCTTCGTACACAGGCGCTTAACAGCCATCTCTCGAGTACGAACCCTTCCACCTCGATCACGTACAGAATTTCTGACTGATTTTTTTTACAGAAAAAAAAATGCAGGACCGCAGCACGAGCGTTATACTGGCCTCGTGTCTCGAACCTCCTAATATCTGGGGGCTTGATCGTGGCGTTGCCGTTGGTGACAGCATAGAACAGTCATCTATCATGATTTTAGCTCTCCAGAATCCAGTCCAAGCCCGCTTGTTGTCGGATCCCCGAGCAAAGACGTACGAGCCATTGATGCTCTTGATGGTTGTGTTGCTCACCATTACGTGCACAGCGGCCATCGAGCCCACGTTCCCCGTCCGATTTTACCGCAGGGGGACAAAGAACACGAGCAATTGAAAATTCATCGATAAGGACCAGACTTGGCACTGCATGTGATACCGGTGCCTTCCCATTCTTGCGTATCGTTCTTGAGCAGTCGAGAGGGTCAGAGAGTGAGAGTGAATTCCACGCGTGCGTGCAATAATCCTCCTTTTTTATGTATCGCCTCTAAACCAACGCGTCTTCTAGCCATGGACTCCGCCAGACGTCATCAATTAGGTTGGCAACTGTGAAATAGACAGGGGGCCGTTTTTCTGGACACGAGCTTCATCTCCATTAATTCCGTCGTGCAGAGGGCGTGCTGGCTGTGCTACGGCCTTGGTCGCCCTCAAGCACAGCAATGCGACCTTCCGCCGACCTCGTGTCGGCACATTTACCTTGCGGCGTTTTGGGCCCACTGCCGTGTACCCACTTGATCCCGAAGCACGGTTCACATAATCATGGATTACTACACCAAACCGCGATTTTTTAATCTTCGTGATGAGGTGCTAGAAGCAGCGATAGGGTCTCGAACATCAAAAGGCACGGGCAATGGAGGGGGAGGCGTACGACTGCTCGACGTTCATGGAGGAGGAACTACACCGAGTGTTGAAGCATTACATGGCTGTCGCTCAGCCCTGATTGTCGTTCGCTGATACAAGGCCCGATCACCTTGTTAGGAAGGTCAGCTCATGATGGAGCGGAAAAAAAAACAACTCCGTGAAGTACGAATAACTCCAGTACCGTCGGTCGGATCACGGCAGGATTATAGGTTGGCGCAGTTATAATACACTTGCGGGACAGACGAGCAAAACCGTAGCGATGAGGATGTGACGACAATGAAACGATAGCAGCAAAAACAAAGAAACCAAAAACAAGGAATGCTCAGTAAGAATCAACCATGGAATGTCCAGTGCCAAAAAATGTCTAATAACGCCGTCCTGTTGCTAGGCGTGCTATCTCTCCCTTGACCAGTACCGCATTTGCGAAGGGTCTCCCCCTGATCCAGCGGGGGGTGGTGGGCTGGGCGATCGTGGGTTAGGGTAAGAAGAAACGGGTTGGCCGGAGAGGGTGAGGGGAACGGTCCTCGCCTGGGGCTGGTATGAACCGATGGCAGAAGGCGAACCAGAACCGTATGCTTGTTGCAGGGATGGATATGATCGCCCTGAAACCGGGTTTGCTGGAATTGGCGCGACAGCACCATAATGCTGAGACGTAACAGAAATAGACTGAATAGAAGTCGACGAGAAGCCTTCCTGGGCACCGCTCTGAGGCGGATAGAATGGTGAATTGAGGGTTGGGAAAGGGAAGCTAGCCGTTGGTGTTCCCGAGGAGCTGGATGATGGTATCCCCTCCGATGCGCTTGTATTGGTCCAGGCATGCGATGACACAGGCTGAGGATACCCACGGCGTCTGTCATCCCCGCCGAGGTCTTGGCTGTTCTGTGACCATGGCATCCGAGTTTGATCATCCCTTGCACTGGACCACACTTCCCCACCAGCACTCGATTCAGGGAAGTAGGACGATGGTTGTGCGTGGTGTTGCTGTTGAGCAGACAAGTATGGATGGTAATAATTTGCGCCGTGATCTGATCCGCGGGAAGCGGGAGGGACAGACGACGCGAGGCCCGTGTCGGGCGTGACACGACCCGGAGACATATACGAAACTCGCGTGTCACCAAGGGGACGGTAGGACACATCAGGAGGCTGGTAACTGGATGCTCGCGATGGGGTGGTTGAGTACGTTGCGCCTGAAGGATCCGCGGGCAAGCTTGCATAACGAACGTCCTGCCCACTTAAGCGGGACTCGTCCGTGTCAGCTACGTCGACGGGAGATACGTCACTGTAATCTGCACTTCCGGAAGGGTCGTCTACCATATCTGAGGTGGATACTTGGTCTGCAGAGAGACCAGGAGCAGGATCAAGCTTGCGACGTTTCCGACTGTTGTTCGGGCGCCTCTTGTACACATAGTCTGGGTACTTCTGATTGAAATTATCTTTGAGCAGTTTGGCTTGATCGAGGTAAAACTGCTTCTCGGACTGCATGATCAACGAAATCGGCGGTCAGACGACTGATGATGGACGTGTAGAAGTGATGTTCCTAACCAGGCTCATCCCGTTCCATTCCCGACTGAGAATCTTGCTCACTTCTCCCGTGCGCATCGATTGGTTCTCCGCAGCGACCTGTGGCCGACGTCGGCGAGCGAATATCATGAATGCATTCATGGGTCGCTTGGGAGTACCATCGGCGTTCAGCGTCTGCGATGTCAATGCAGCATTCGAATCGTCTGAGAAGAGATGAATAAAAGTTGACATGGCGAAGATGGTTCGAACCCGTACCATCGACCCCAGACTCCATTTTGTGTTGCTCAGGATACACCAGATAACTTCCCTCGTCGTCTGAGCCACAAGGGGACCCGTGGTCATGCAATGACCCGGAGGATTGTGACACAGCATGATATTGCCCTTGGAGGTCTGGGTTGTAGCCTTGCATGTCAACGAAAGCGGAGAGCACCCAGAACCACTGGAGGAGGATGGGACTGTGTGTATCAAGCTCGAAGGAGGAGGACTAGATCCACTTCTGTGAAGGTCAATGATCGGCAGAGAATTCCAGCCGGATGACAAACTGGACGGGTTGGGCTGAACCTCAAAGTACGGGGAAACTCCTGGCTAAGAGCCAGAGTTTTCTAGGAAGGGATTGTTGGCGTACGGTAGCAAATAAAAGCATGGCAAGATAGACGGAAACCAACAGGCGAATTAAGTCTGATCGTACATGCAGAGTGAACCTTGGTCCCTTGGATTCGCGGAGCTCGTGGTTCCGGTTATGACACCGCTTGGCCTACGATTGAAACCGAGCGCTCGCAGGCACACTTCTTCACCCAAAGCACAGTCATTTCTCCGGCCTCGAGGAATTTCCAAGGACAGGCCATTAATGCATCCCGGCCGGTCGTTCAGGTCCAATCTTGGATCGAATCCCGCTTTCTATTTACGCCAGACGCGATCTTGAGTTCAACCCTTTTGGGCTAGATGCTTAGGGAAGGCCCTTTTTTCCAGGCGCTCAAGACCCCCGAAAACACACGACGCGTGTTACTGAGACTTGGCCAAGGAAGGTTATACTCACGGTGAAGACCCTCCAGGTTCCAGGTCCCAGATTGATCAGTGACTCGGGTACTTTATGAGGCTATACTTGCGCCGGGAATCCGGATTGGCCTGCTGCAAAGAAATTTTTGGCCTTTGTGGATGTGCTTCTAGTCTGTGTTTACCGCACACACGGCAACAATTCTCGGTCCCCGCCGCCGCGTAGAGCCGCGGCGGAGATTGTTGCGTGAATGTCTTTGGTGGTGCCCAACTTGGTCACAAAGTGAACCTCACCTTGAGTGGTTTAATTCTGACAATCGTGCGCAACGCCCTCATATCATATCCTTCATATCCTCACAAATTAACCGAGCAAAGTTTTGCGCTGGAATCATTGTCAGTTCGGCCCCGTCAAACATGCGCCGGGAAAATACCTTACTCGGAGAGTTCCGACATGCTGTGGACTCCACGACCTTCTGTCTTGTCGTCCAAGGGACCGCGTCCTGCCATCTATGATCATGCGTACAAGCCTAATCATGATTCGTCAAAAAAAACTCAGGGTGCACCCTAAATTTTATAAAGTTTTGCTCGCAGGGATATTATGTAGCATTTGCCCCGTGTTATCTCCTGCTTCCGATCAAAAGGCATCATTTGTGAGAGGCTTATTCGCCAGCAGGATAACGTTTCTCAGACAGCTCGTGCACCAATCATGCACAGCTCGGACAGCATGGATACAACGTTATAGAAGAGGTGTGGAGCTTTCAACACCTCATCCATGTCACTTTCTTTCCCGTTCTGTAATATTACAGTAGATCTTCGCTCGATGCTGGTGAGTCGACCTCCCCGCACGCTAGAACCAGCAGATCTTCAGAACAAGGGCAGCGGCAGGAATTTGAAATACTCTAACTCTCAGACTCGGGCGTTTCGCCTTGCGTTTCGCACTGCTTGTTCTCAGCTCAGCGTCGTAGACTCTCCCAGGTAAGTGTGATTGATGCATGTGATGTTCGATTCGATCGGCCTGCGTTAATGTCGCAGCCCATTGGACAACGTAGTCCCGCCCACAGTTCTGGGCAATGATCTGATTGTATTATGTATGTGTGCAGCCGGTTTTACGACCCACCTTAACCCACGAGGACTAGATGATCTCCGTCTTAGAATCCTGCTCTAATCATTAATATCTGCGTGCATTACAACAACTTCATTTGAGCGACAAGGACAGGCACCAAATTCGCCGGTGACGAGGAATAGGGCCCGTATATCCATATCGCGATAAACGAGGAACCGGAGGAAGCCAGGTTTCTCATACCGCCACAATTCGCAGCGCGCATCGATCCATGGAAGACGTAGGTGCAGCAAGGAATGCATCACTGATTCTGTGCCTTGTATCAAGACTGGCTTCCATTTCCTCATCAGTACAATGAAAACCTGCCTTCGGGGAAACACGGCCTTCAAACTCGCGGCGGCGAAGGGATCAGTGCGAGGTCGACGAGAATGAAGAAACGTGGAAAGCGCACAGCATAGGCGTATTTTAAGGAGTACGATGGCCGGAAACCAGATAGTAGTGTGAAACGCTCAACAGTCCGCGGCGACTTGGTTTCTTCTCTTGAGGGACTTGGGCTATCTTTCTGAGAAGATGGCACATCCTGAGTATTGTTGGCGTGTTTTGCTCGCTGACGTAATGGTTTCCATCCCACGAAGCAACCCTTGGAGATTTTGCCCTAATTAGTGAAGATCACTAAATCCCGTTCGCCCTGTCTGAGGTTACGAGATATGAAGAATAGAAGCACTTGACCTGTCATAGCCTGAAACCGCACTCCATATGGCAGTAGTCACGTAGGGCCCAACGTCCACAGGTTTCGTGGATCGATTAATGCGTTGTCATACGCCTGCTGCGCCGGCGGGCGAACCAAAGCTACCTAGAAGAATCTGTCGGAAAACGCCGATCCGTACGAGATGCAAATACAACAGTTCATCCCTGTCACTACGAACCTCAGGGTCTTGCAGGATTTTGGAGGCTAGAATCAATGCATTATCGATATCCGCGCCGAAGAACCATAAAATTAACCACTCACGAGTCACGACCCTCTTCGCTTGCGCAGAAGACAGAAAGTTTTTGGGTGGCAATCACCAATCGCGGTGAAATCACCATGTGAACCTGGACACCTAGCTGCATACGTGAGACAGCTCCGTTCCCGGAAGTCCGACCACATGCAACTGGCTATTCGTGGGTTAGGTTGAGAGTGAGGGTGGACGGAATTTGAGAGATAAGTCAGACGTGGGTAGTTATTATTGTTAAGCCAGCAGAAGATCCCATCTATCTTGAAGTCCTCTGAGTTGAAACTGATCCCGGAGATCAAAGAACGATTATCCGAAGCCTAGGCGCTAGCCTGGATGTTTCAATGCAGGAAACACTGAGACTAAGCCCACGATGCATCAATAGCATCAAAACGGGTGGCCGCTAGGATACCGGTCTGCGGAACAAGAGGGGAAAAATAGTGAAACAAAAGTCGCACCTTGAATCAACTTCCTGGCTGCGGGTGTGAAATAATGATATTTTACTGTCTTGTGACTGAAAAAAACAATGTCACCACGACTCAAACCGACACCCTGAGCTGCGGTGTGCGGGGAACAAAGTGAATTCGGGACTCTGTGTCCGTCCGCGGGCATTTTACGAGTATGTTGTGATTAGAATGTTACATACCAGTACGACGTAGTTCAACTGGTCAGAGTTGATCGGTCACGAATTGTCACAGCGTGCCGGATTCAAATATTGAAATTACGCTCGGCTTGAGACCATTGTAAATGCCCCTAGAAGTGCAAAAATAGACAATATCTTCACAATCCTACTGCCATAAGAAAGACATATAGATGCGACGTGATGGAAATGTGTGTACAAAGTTTGTGTCAACTGAGCGAAAGTGTCGAGCCGCAGAAAGTCTGGGGCCTCATAATCTGTGCCAGAATGTGATTCAACCAGATATCCAGATTTTTGTCGCAACGACACATCTCTTGGATAAACTCAAAACTACATAGCGTAGTCCCCCAGGTTGTCTACTACCCAACTGTGCTTTTTTCAAAGTATTTTACGCAAGCTCTCACAGCTAATAGCAAATGTAACATGGTATCATTAGCAGTGGGCGCAACGGCGGAATTCGGAGTCCGCTTCGGTTGCCTCTCGGCACGCGCGTCACAGCGTGATTCCGGCTTGCAGTCATACTGATTTTGGTATCTCGAGGAAAAGAGCACAGAATGACTTGGTTCAGGCTGTTCAGCTTCGTAGTGTCAAAAAGTACTTCAAACATGATTTTGCACTCTGGCGGAATATTAATTGTTGAGAAGAATAAGTCGTTTTGAGAGGTGACCAAGTATATAGTAAGAGATAGACAATGATCATACGACACATACATGCTATAAATGCTGAGTCATGTGTGGCAGGCTTCAGCTTCAACCCTTGAAACGTCTTCCTTCTCGTCATTTACAATCATCTGGCCGATTGATGAAAAACACCTTCACAGATGCTAGTAAGTTCCGATTTCACTACGTATTGCCCTAACGTCCGCTGACCGGAACCAGACTTCCCAAAGTCTGCGGATGGACGGGTATACCATCTCGGGCTAAAATCTGGCGAGGTGGCGAATAGGATAGTAAGATACTCAACGTCATTCGAACACAAAGTGTCCTCAACGGATCATGTTTGTTCTTGGACCAGGTCACTGTTGGCTCGCTTTCACGTGCTGAGCACATTGCGACATATTTTGATGCATTCCCCAAGCCGTTTTCATTATACTCCGAACGTGGTTTTCTGACGATGACAGGACGATATCGGCGTACCCCTGTGTCTGTCGTGTGCATCGGCATGGGTGGGCCTAATGTAGACTTTTTTATCCGTGAGGTAAGAGAGTGCCTCCAAGGCGACATGTTGGTCATCAGGTAGGCTTTTCTCGGTTTGTTCTTTATGTCAGTCTCGAATTTTTAAATTTACCCAAATTTCTGCGAGACTTGGATCATGCGGTTGTTTGACAGACTTGCCAGTTGGGTCTCTGGTTTTACCTAAGGCCAGCATCGCAGTTACAAGAAACCTAGACTTTGATTTCGCAAACGGAGATCACTGGAAGGTCCCTTATAGATTGAGTAAACCGGTGAGGCGAATGGGCTTTGGGACAAAGCATCATTCTTCTGACGATGAAATTTGCCGTGAAAGATACCCGCGGACTCGGATCTCCTCATGACCGTACGTTTCATGTATTTATGATCGTTCGAGAATGAATGACTAGGACCTCCACAATAGCTCCAACGTACATTGGAATCCACAAGGCCAGAGGGTGCTTCTGGCCCCATCGTCACCAATGCCGTGAACGCGTCTACTGACAGGTATACAGACATCACCCGTGGTTAGACGTCTTCCGGAGCTAAGATGACCTCGATAGCTTCTACTCTTCTCAAGGGAGACAGACCTCGTTTCAAGATTACAATTTGGGATTGACTGACCACTTGAGGGAGACGATACAAGACATCACCACGTTTGAGGTGATTTTTGCGGCGTTGCGAGGGACTTATTCTCTTGTTTTTGGGGGGAGTCTCATTGTTGTGTTGCTTCTATGTTCAGATGGAGACTTATTGGATATTTCACCTTGCGGCAAGCTGGCGAGGTCTCTCAAGCCCGTCACGCGGACTGGACCCGCCGTTGGCCGCGGGCCCTGTGTTTCCGGTTGCTATTTCCCATCCAGAAACTGGTAGCACTGCCCTGCACCGGTCGCAGCCCGTAAAGGATACAAAACAACAACCATCGATTAGAGCGGCCGCAGTTCAGATGGTTTTCGCGGCTCGATCCACTCGAGAATTCATAATCCCTGAGCACGCCTCCAAACTCGAGGCATGGTGTGGTCAAGCAGTATTGGAAGCACTTCGCGCCACAGATATCCCGCAGGACGTACGTGTCAACGTGCTCGAGTTCATAGCTAGCACACATAACTAATGTCTTTGACTGGCGCAGCTATTGCATCCCCAGGAAGGGAGCGTTTGGGACACGGAGGGTGTTCCTTTGAAGGCTGCTCTCTGAAGTACCCTTATCTGGGGTATAACAATAAGATGTCAAATTTACCAATCTTGCTTTTTCGTCAGTTCATGCGTGTGCCAATACGAATCTTTGAGTCTGTCGGCAGAGGTTCAATGGGATGGAGTCAAGATCAATATGTAATGCACGGTTATGTCAACAGTTTTTCGCCGCGATAAACAATTAAACGCCACATCTCTTTCAGAGTCAAATTGGCCAAATTGAACTATAAGTACGGACGACACCGACCAACGTTGCCTACTCCAAAAGATTTTTTGGGCACTCCGCCAATCAACGATTTTCAGATTGACGATGTTCGATCCTGAATTCGGATTTCAAGGAAACGGAGAGGCAGGACTCGCAATCAATCAGAGTTCCAAGCAAACTGTGCTAAACATCACACTGCATTACGCAATGGATCAGGGTGTTGTGGATCAACGGACATTACAAAACCCTGACTATGGACAAACAGGCTGCAGTGTGACATATAGTTTTGGTGAAGTGTGTTTTCACCGAGTGACGAAAACTACTCACAAGAGATCCACATTGGTTACTGAATGTACAGATATTGTGGTTGGCGGGCGGGTCACCTGTAGATGACCATCGTTCCCCATCTCCCCAGCGACAGCGCTTCGTGACGGCTAATTTGCGGGCAGTCTTCTAGATGAAGGCAAGCGAGGCGGCTAGGATGCAATGCTTCCTGCATGGGGATGAGGGTCGATCTTGATAAACTGCTCGCAGAAAGTCCACTGGGATCATCAACACGCTGCTGTGACGGCTTGGTTCCAGAATTACGCATCTTCTTGAGTGGGCGTATTTTTCGACCTAGCACGCCCGAAGCGAACACCTCGGCTTCGAGTGCTTCTTTCTGCTGTTCGTCACCGTCGTCATCTGGAGCCAGTGACCTCGTGTGCACGGTTGACCACAACGTTCTGAAGTCAAAGTCGGAGCAGCTCCACAAGATGAGATCTTCCAACCATGGGCACACGCGCACGCCGCACAATCTGGCACGAACACTTCCTATCACAGGAACACATCCGTATGGCTCTGCTAGTGCGTCCAACACCACATTAACCCCAGTGCACGCTCCCAATGTTAGGGAGAGAAGGTTGGGCATGTACCCCAGCATCGACTTGCCATAGCCGGAGATGTCAAAATTGGATATCAAAAGGTGGGTAAGGTGCGGGAGGCGGGGATCCCTGAAGATGGACTCCAGCCTAGGAAGGGAAGGGAGACCCGGTTCTTTACGGAGATACTGGCCGACGAAGGTGATATCAAGTTTAGCGAGGGATGGGAGAAGGAATTGACGCAGCGAGGAACTAAGAGTGTCTTCGTTCTTGCAGTTCACGTTAAGCTCTTTGAGGGAGTTGAGCACGAGTACGTTCGAAAGCGGTTCAGCCTGGATAAACGAATCCTGGTCATGGTTGTGGTTACCGCGAAATTGCGTAACATCAAGACGTTCAATAGGGGGCTGGGCAATTGAAAGATCCCAACGTTCGAGTCCGGGGAGAATTATGAGTGACATAAACGGAAAGACATCCCTGTGGTAGGCGTATTTCCACTCGAGACGTTTCAACTCTGGCAATTCAAAGGAAGAGACGACAACCAGGTTGTGTGGCTCAGTGGCACCATGTGATAACTGCCCGTTCGTCGAGAGTCTCGTGATCACGTCCCATACAGGGGTCACTCCGATCAAAGAAAGCTCGTGGAGCTGAGGAGTATGTCTCAAAAGGTTGACGAGATGGGACATCTTGAATGTGAAGCGATGTAGTCGCGTCGAATGCGATTTCTTAGGCGAGTAGGATAGTTCAAGAGTGCGTATCGTTCGAACCAAGAAGGCAGGGAGAATCGACAGAGGCATCTGTTGCAATCGGAGATGCCTAAGCGTGATCGGACTACCCGGGGGACTTTGATCTGTTGATAGCAGATCAGAGGTGAGGAGTTGAGTGCCTTCAAACGAAGGATCCAGGGTACTAAGGGCGAGGTCAAGGGATTCCAGTTCGTGAAGGTGCCCATAAACACCGCTGATACCTGTTAGGATGTGTTCCATGCTTTTCGCGAAACAACATTCGAAGGTAAGTGAACGGAAGCGTTGCCGACAGCACAGGGTTTGGATAATGTTAATCGAGGTGGTTTCTTCGAGCGTCGACATGTTCAAGTCGTTGGAAGTGCTAGTACTGGGTGTGGAAATGAAATTGAAGGAGATGAGTGAACTCCCCGCGCGTTGCAAGAACACGGACAACGGCTGAGGTATCCACTGGGGTGTTCGGTAAGAAATAAATGACCAGAGACGCGACGTCGCGAGGGCGAGTTCACGCCAGTTGTGGCATACATGTGAGATGAGGACCGGAGCGGAATTGTACGGTAGCCCGATCGCCAAGTCGGCGCTCTCGTCCTCGGTGCAGATGAGGAAGATTTCGATGAGGAGTTCCGTTGGGAGCCAGTTGACAGGCTGCTTCTGGCTTTCAAGCTCTGTGATCTTTAAACCCAGTGACTCTCTTTCCGCTCTGATGGAGCTTTGGAGCCTAACCATGTCCTCTAGTATGCGGGCAAAGCCATCCTCTCGGTGCTGCAGAACACTGAGTTGCGCAGTGAGCAGCTCAATCTCCTTGTCGATCATTTCCGAGGTCTCTCTGGGCATTCGGATGCGCAATTTCAGAGGAAGAGCGAAGTGTCACTAAAAGAGATAGACAGACTGGTTGTAGTTCGTTGTCAAGATGTCACTGGCAATGTGTAACGCGATGTTTAGCGCAAAGGTGGGCTGCAACTTGGGGCACTCGGATTAGCCTTTGTTTTGAGGCGTCTCTGCATCAGCTCAGCTCAACCTCTACAATCAGGGAATTGGCTTGACGGAAGCCTCACTTAATCTCAACTCTGGATGGAGATGGTTATCTTCAACGAACGTTCTACGTTCTGACGTAACATCTGCCCCCGTCTTAGTTGCACGCAATTATAATATATTCTCGGTGCGGACGCTTCACGCTGCTCTCAAAAAACACTCCGAACCAGAGTCGCTCCGAGTTACTTACCAGATTCGCAAAACCCTGGGCGGTTCTCATGGCGATCCTCCTGTAGGGCGACGCCCATCGTCGAGTAAGCACCGTGCTCAAGCCCAACTTAACCGGGGGATTCTTCCAAGCTCGCGGCCGCGCCCAACAACTTCATGACCCCCTCAGGCTGGACGCGATAGACTCAATGACTTTGGCGTCTTTCTGATTCGGACCGTGGTTTACACTCACCAGCCCCGAGAGCTGATGTAGTGTCAGCTAGTGTAAGATTTTTAACAGGAGATTACCCCTTGAATCATGTCCGAATGAAAATTGCCGCGGTAGGCAGCATGCGTGTGGCACTGGCATCGGACGAACAGACTATGCATGTAGCCTTCGCTATGCGATGGTTTGACGTCAGTCAGAAGCCGTTCGTTAACAGCCCTGAAAGGCATTGATGATCACGAAGAAATCAAGAGGGCTCCGAGCAAGCGAATGAGCGAGTTTTTACCTGATGACTCGACAAGGCTCGGATCCACGATGAGCACATCATTAAACACACCGGAGAGTACGTAGGTTCATTTAAATAACCGAGTATATTTTGGAATTGCACACAATATACCATGATAATACTCCCCACTCGTCGTCTGTTCTCTATTCCCAGCTCAGTTTCGTCTGCGCAGCATTCAGTTCGATAGACAAGTTCGAAATGATCAATTCCTCGTTGGCGACATTGTACGTCCATCCTTCGATCTCCCCGCCATTCCGTGTCACCGTCGTCGGCTGCTGGACACCGAGAATGGTAATCGTCTCGAGTTTCTGACCGATAGAGTACTCTCCCGTGCTCTCAATGTCCAATTCGCCACAGCTTGCGAAGAAGTTCAAAGTACGATTCGCTCCCGGAGGGTAGCTTTCGCCGTCGTCAACGTAGGCATTGCCACACGCGGTCCCTGCCATATTCAGAGATACGAGAAGCGAATAAGGTCCCTGACGCGTCTCGTAGATCGTGTAGGCAGGTTCCTGGTGCAAGAGTAAAATCGAGCTATCTCTGATGTGGACATTGATGTGGCTAATGGGAGCGCTCAGAGTTGTGTTTGCACCGGGAGTGGCGTCGATGACTGCGTGGGTCCACCAGTCACGCCAGACGACAGTGCCTCTGCCCGGGAAGATACCTTGAGGCCCAATTAATTCTCAGTTAATATATATGGTCGGAGGGACGCACCGTCAACTGTGGTTGCTCCGGGGACCAACACGGGGGTGATAAGAATGTCACCTCCAATCAGCCACTGTCTGTCGACGTTGAAAAGCTCCGGCTCGTTGGGGAATTCGTAAAACAGGGCCCGGACGGGTGGGAGACCGTTAGTGGAAGCGTTGGCAAAGAGGGTATACTATCATCTAACATTTTAGTACGCGTCAGTAAAATTTCTCGTGGCACACACCCAGTATGGCAACATCGAGTATCTAGCAGCAATGGCAATCCGTGATGCGTTTGCGACGCTGTCCCATCGGTAGGGCTCCTGAGGCAGAGCACCATAAGTGTTGTGGTTCCTGTAGAACGGAGTAAAGGCGGCCAGCTGCATCCACCGGTTGCAAAGCTCTTCGTCGGTATTGCCATCTGAGAAGTGTTGGAATGTGTCCACTCCAGCTTCGTGAAACAGAACTTACTGAAGCCACATGTGTCGGCACCGACCATCGGAATTTGGTAAATCTGGAATTGTAGAATGCCTTGGATGCTCAGGTATATGTATTGCCATTTGCTGTAGTTGTCGCCGAGCTAGAAATTGAATAAGAAATTGCGTGGAGCCGTCCCAAAAGACGGGACATACCCAGTGGCCAGTCCACTTTCCGGAAGACGGGAAGGTCGAGCGACTGATCAAGAATGGTCTCTTCCCATCGAAGATGGACTGCACAGCGAGATGTGTAGTCTTCTCCTCCATCATCCCAAACATATTGTGCACGTCAAGTTCGACGTAGCCACCATAATGAGTTGCATTCGTAGCCAGCGTATTTGAGGAGAGCGCTCCGTAGCCTAAACGGAAACACGAATCAGTTGCAAATTAAACGGAATGATGCAAGACTTGACCGTTGTGAATGGCGTATGGCGGGCTGTTAACGTTAACGTTTGGCTCGCCTCCAGCGCCAACGCCGCGTTTCGAGAATGTCACCGTAGTTCCAGGTGTGCAAGAGTCCGTCGACGTTCCGTTAATTGTCATATTACCACTGGGTCCCCAGAGAGTTTCATTGTAACTGTAAGAGAATGAGAATCAGCATATTGTAGTGGCAGGTGGAGCCCGACTAATGCTGACCATTCAGGGTACCCAGTCACCACAGTACCAATCACGTTGAATGGTTGCAACGCCGATAAGTTCGCGCCAGTACCGCTGTCCTCGGAATAAGCTCAGATTTTTAGTCCAATCCCAAGGTTAGCCTACCAGGAGTCGCTGCAAAACGAGCTCGCCTCATTCATGTCGAGCCAGATACCAGAGAAGTTGACCCCGAGCTCAGTCCAGTTCGTCAGTGCATCCGTCCACCATGCTTGGGTGTTCTCTGCGAACCAGTCAGGGAAAGCCTGAGAGTCACGAAACAGTCAATACGAGTGGATACAACGTGGTAGGAAACTTGCTGAGTAACCAGGCCAAACTTGTCCCATGTAGAGGGATCCGTCAGGGTTTTTGATGAAAGTATCGCTGCGCAGGGTGAGATGGAACATACTGCGAAAGAATTTGAACCAACGTACTTCATGACTCCGGCAGAGAATGGGTAATACTTGAAAGGTGATCAGGAAAGAAGTAGAGCTGCCCGAGGCCAGAGCTCACCACATCAGTTGCGTTGACAGTGGCTCCAATACCTGCATCTACAATAGGGATGTCTATGAAAATGGACCGGTTCAACATACATTGCATGTAACGTGTCATCAATGGAACTCCTACAATGTTGGTAGTTGGCAGTCTAGTAAAATGAATTAGTTGCTTCGTTTATTATCAAAGTAGATAACTAACTAATTGTTCGATGAATTGCTGGAGTTCATCAGCGGGGAATCTCACAGGATCGGTTGTAAAGTCACGGAATGCATGATACAAATCGATATCATTCCATTGAACTGGTAGCTTATTTAGCTGCGGACTATTAAGCATAAGACGAAACAGACCTTCAAGAGGAATATTCGCAGCGCGCATAGCAGCGACGTTTGCGATGTCTTCATTAATGTTGACGTACCCCCACCTCGGATGGCACTCCATTAGTTTCTAGCCAACCAACTAAAGTTGTATAACCAGTGGCCTACCTGCATAAGTGGAATCCAAAACCCCAAGCCGGTTGCCACATAGGATAACCAATTGTCGCCCCGTATTGAGCGATGACTTCGGCATCCGTGGGTCCAGAGAAAAAGTAGAAATCAAGAATTCCCCCAACCATTCGATACTCGATAAGCGACACCGGTGAGTCAGGTGGTGTTTGTAAGAAGATATCAGACCCTGCAGAACTGCCAAATTATTAGGATGTGTTCACATGATAGCATTGGCTTACAATACCTGAGTAGCAAAACTCCAGATGACGATGATGTGTTGGTGGTCTCGTTGAAGCGATGCTCCAGGTAGATGGGATGTGAGCCATACCTTTGGTGCGTCAGTCACTTGTTGCTCCTATATCGACTGTCTTACATGTTCTGGTCAATAGGATCTCCGACATCGCGGGCCCAGAGGGTTTGGATAGTGCCGATACCGCCATTTGTACCTATATCGCGTCGGAAGCCACTGCTGGCAATCACCTCACCCAAACCATAGATGTTTGTACCGTAAGGCAGTGCTGAGGCAATCTACTCACGGCACGTTATATCAGCTCGTAGGGTATTTTGAGGATGAGACTTATTTACCTGAAGATACTGGTCTTCGAACACGAGGGAGAACCCATCGAACGCCGTGGTGGGATCCGAGGAGTTGAAGGGTGGTATGGGTGTTGGAGGGAGCGAGGCGATTCTGGTGTCAAATATAGGCATTGCATATGGATCAGAGCGACGCGTGATCCAGAAAGCGAATGGCGATGCGTCATAGTTGAACACGAGGTCCGACGACCCTGTGAACGATTCTGCTGGAGCAGGTGGACGCTCGATGACAGATTCGGGGATTGTGAATTGCTGGTTCGCAATGTCGTAGATTTTGACGTGTAGGCTAGATGCAAACGATTCAACACAGGTGGAATCATGATATTTGAGAGACTCACGTCGTCTGAGATTGATAGGTGACTTCAATGGTGAGATTCGCTATATCAGTGCCAAACGCGTCACAAGGCGTGCCCGCCAGTGACAGCAGAGCAGTCAGACCATACTGAGACTCGGTCTGAGATCCCAGAGTGTAACCTGTGGTACATTGATATGAGTTTCACGGACCAGGGCTGAAATATACCTGGGCAATCGGTGACGTTCATCGAGTACGTGACATTGCTGGTGGATTGACGCTGTAGTAGCTGGGAGGAAGGGCGGCCCCACGCCAACGTTGTGGCGAGCGAAAGCCCACCCAAGATTGCAGACAGCATCATGATGATGGTTTGCTCGACCTGACGGAAGAATGACTGTGGGTATTTATAGGGAGAAGGCTTGCGGTCATCAACGATTCAAATGTGGCCAAAAGTGCGGGAAATCAGTGGAAGCGATATTGACAATGTCCGTGCGACTCGGAACACAGTGACTCCGAGGCCGCTCGGCACAACACGATCAAGCGACATGCCAAGTTAGACACTGGCGGGGACGAGGCCGAACAGATCCCAAATACTTAAATCAAAAGATGAGCAAGACCCAGGAACCTGAAGTTTCGGGCTGTTTGCGTCGAGATAGAGCTGCGTATGACTAAAGATGAAGATAGGCTAGATATGATGTGCTACTAGTAGAGTAGCTAAGACAGGTCTTCCAAGTGTTGGGGGGGAGGACGGATATCAGCCTAGCCAGACTCGCAGTGGTCTGATGCGAAAACCTGAGCAAAGTTTGAACCAGAGGTGAGATGACCACGAGACCGGTGAGGGTGAAGTCCGACCGGGGTGCGCTCTGGATCGGAAGAGAAGGACCGACCCAGCGCAGGAAGACTCGTCGAAGTGGAATGAAATGGAGTGGGAAGACGAGACTACAACACAAGAGGGAGCAGGTGGGTGGGGCGATAACCCAGCCGATCGTCGTGGGAGCAGATCAAGACGCGAGGCGGCAGACGCAGATCTCGCGTTGCCTTATGTACCCCCCGACGTCGGAGCCCGAAAACACGCTGCTAGAGTCTTCGTGCCTCAGGCTC
>JBBPMQ010000219.1:0-33178 GCA_038090375.1 Boletus rubroflammeus | reverse complement strand
TGACTAGAGTTCTTGGGGTGTTGTATTCAGTCTACTTATACTACTCTAGTGTGTGTACATGTTTGGCTACTGGTCCGTGCGTCTAGTAGATAAGACATGACATCATAGATAAGAGATACGAGATAAGGGTCTAGACATTTCTAGCTCTTCGGTAATTAAATAGGTGAGGTGAGTCATGTGACTGGTCTAGACCGTGGATCACATGATGAGTCCGAGAAAAAGATAAGGTCATGTGATTGGAAAGGTGCACGTGTTGTCACGTGACTGTGGAAAATATCACGTGACTAGAAAAAGAAAGATTAGAAAATTAGAGTTCGTAACACTGCCATTTCAAGCAGGCGCACAGACTCTGCATGCATATCAACATCCTCGATTACAGAACTAGACAGAGCATTATGATCTGCATCTGATGCAAAGGATACACTCCCACGAAAGGGGGAACTAATCAACGAAGACTCCTCAACATGTGAGAGAACAACACAATCACGCGGGCGCTTGCACTCAGCAACAGTACGGTTGTCAGTAACAAGATCGAACAGGGACATCCACTGACAACCCACTACAAGATTACAATCAATTTCTTCAACATCAACTGGGACCTCCGCTGTAAAGCTTGTACCACGGTAGGGTGCCTGAACAATTGCACGAGTCGAAACTGGTTCTGTTGACAACCTCAAATCAAAGAATGACTTGGACTGCTTCACACCAGAAAATGCTTTTAGAGTAAAGGAAAACTTATTGAGAGGAAATCCCAACAAGAACTTGACTAGAGTTCTTGGGGCGTTCGGATTCAGACTACTTATACTACTCTAGTGTTTGTACATGTTTACCTACTGGTCCGTGCGTCCTGTAGATAAGGTATGACATCATAGATAAGAGATATGAGATAAGAGTCTAGACGTTTCTAGACCTTCGGTAATTAAATACATGAGGCGAGTCACGTGACGGGTCTAGACCATGGATCACGTGATGAGTCCGAAGAAAAGATAAGGTCATGTGATGTGAAAGGTGCACATGTTGTCACGTGACCGTGGAAAATATCACGTGACTAGAAAAAGAAGGAATAGAAAATTAGAGTTCGTAACAGGTTCTGCACAAAGGAGTAAAGCAATGGCAGGTGAAATGAGGCAAAGGTCGACTGCTCGGTCAAAGCGGCTGCGAACAGATCGACCGTTTACTCGCATCATGAAAGAAGCACGGTGTGGTCACAAGCAGAGGAACAGGTGAGAGTACAAGGTTAATAGAGACAAGGGCCCACAGTGTGTGATTTCCGTAAGCAGCATACAAGTAAATATAAATAAACATAAACGTCAAATCTTGCAATTCCCTGTGAGATGGAACCTCAAACTTTTCGACATAGACCCTCTACTACCGTATCAGGAATTAGTAATAGTTCACACACCCGATATGTATTTATGTTTCGGACTCAACTATCTGAGTTCTAATAGAGCTTATACTCAAACCACAATGTTCTACAAGAACTTGGCACTTCTAGCCAGGTAAGTACAACTGCTGTGTTGGCTTTGCCAATACATGCCTGTTCTCAACTAGCGATGCATACCAAAATGATCAACTTGGAGTAGCTGCCCAGCATGGACCTTACTGTGCAAGTATGGTCAGTTGACAGTGCTGTGGAGCACTGTGGTTTACTGATGCATCAACTTTAATCCATACTTGAAACATAGTATTCACATTTCGTACATTGTTTGATATGGACCTATATATTGATCTATCCATGGTGAGACATGCACCAACTGAGGACGACACAAAACACGTGAAAGATAAGACAATTATCTATCGTATCTATCAGTTTGACGCCATTTTCGGCATTCGCCAACGCCAAGGACGAAAGGATAAACTATCCGAGTCGGGCCGACGATAAGCCGGACAGAGCGGAATGTTTCCTCCGTTGCGTTGAGTACAGTCGATGGCTTGTCACATTCAACGGCGTCCGCGCTCGCTTGTCCCCCCATGTCGATCGCGGTAGCCAAGACCTGGCGGACGTGTTGTCCTTGTCTTGATGCGCTGACAACGGAAAGTTGTCCAGAGGGTCAACTGACTGCCAGTGGGGGACTGGGATGGCTAGGACTCCCTCGCGCGCAGTCGAGATGATCTCCCTCTGCCGCCTACCGGTGCGCCGACCGTCGAGCGTTCCGTATGTATTCCACTATATTTCGTCACGGACGCTTTGGAGATACTTGCCAAACAGAGAAACACGCGCCCGAGCCAGAGCAAGCCAGAGCCTCGGAAGTTCGAGTTCAGGAACCAGGCTGGTTTCACGAAACGTGTCAGAGATCTAGCGTTTCTCAGACTGCGGGATCCCTAAGCCCCATAGAGTAGGTAATACCTGATTTGAAAAAACTTGAAACGTGACGCCTTGAACTCAGCGACGGCAAATTGTACTCGATGATGGGCGCTTAACAGGCTTTTTTCAGACGTAGGAGAGAAGAAGCAGAGAAAAAGAAATCTGGGTTTTTTACTTGTGTCCTCGATCACACCATCGGCCAAGTTCAAGATTGGCGTTCTGACAACGACAGGAGCCGGCAATCTGCCCATCGAATCTAGACATGGACGAACCAAGGAAACTCTGGACTTTGGAGAGTCTCTACAGATGGGCCAGACCAGGGACCCTTCTGAACCCAATTTCCAAGTTCTCTTCTTTGATGCTGGCATGCAAGTGGTCCAGCACACCAGCAGGGAGCGTGACCTAACGTGCACGGTTCAATGGCTCGTTACGAAATCCCTTGTTCCCTTTTTCCCTCTCTTGATTTTTGACAGGACTCAGAGCGTTGTCGTCGGTAGGTGCTTCTATTCCCCCCACGATTGTCAAATGTCACTACTCTAGCTCGACGACGTTATTGATGCTCCGATCAATAATTTTTCAAAGAAACCCCTCATACATGCGTGGGTTAATCAGAGTATACCTGTAACTGTAACTTGACGGTCCACGAGCCGGATCTTCCGTCTACATATATAGAAAGTAAACGCAGTCGGGGTTCGTCGCGCTGGATACCACCTGTGCACGGCCAGCGGCATTCTTTTCTTTTTGTCTCGTCTCTTTCCGTGATCCGACGTGACATGATCGGACGCCACCCCAACCACAGACTCCCTTGTCATGTGTCGTTTCTTGACGACGCATACCCACCAACACTCATTTCCGTTTTTTTTTCTTTCTTTGACAAGCCAAGATAAAGAATTATTGAAAACATGCACACAGGCACATCCAAAAAGAAAAAGAAAAAAGAAAAGAAAACGACAAATAGGATCGACCATCCAATCCGGATCCCGATGTCAAGTTGTCACTGCAAGTAAAATTGATTTTCTTTAAAGTTGCATTCCTCCACGGATATATTCCACTTGTCTCGGGATGCGATGGATGAGCGACTCGTGCATCTTCGAGATGTTTCAAAACCATAGATGACATCGAATTGCTCCGACCTGTGTTTTGTGCGTACAAACCCATACGCGCAAGATGACTGCCAAGGATTCCGCCCGGTTACAAGCTTAGATTATCGACAATCAGATGATTCTGGAATTGGAAGGCCACATCGCCCGACAGGCGAGGAAGACCAGACAGGGACAGTGATGACTTGCGACAAGCGAGCTTCCCAGATACGGTCACCAGGTACCAAGCCGTCGCGCATGAGACAACCCACATGCATCCACAAAGATGGTGACTGACAAGGGCGATAGGGTAGCATTAGAGTATGTGTTCGCGAATAGCCCGAACGAGTATTGTATGCGTGATCCACAGCTAATGAATACATTGAAAAGTTACATTAAAGACCCGTTTCTAGTAAAAATGCTGAGATTGTGAGACAGGTATAAGTATGCGATTGAATGTATGCGGGTAGAACAGGGAAAAGTACAAGGAACGAAACGTGGACCAGCCATGAAGAATTTGATGGTGACTCAACACGCATAAATGGTTCTCCACACAAGACTCCGAAACCTGCGCGGTGGCAGACGTGTATCCGAGGTGATTGACGGAGAGCGCGGGTGATGACCCGGATAATGTGGGAAGTAATGATGGGCGTCGACTGTCAGCGCGGAGATGGTGGGTTTGCTGCGTGATAAACATCGAGGGCCGCTCAAGGCGCGCTACGATCGGTAATACCACGGGGCGAGTGGAGTGGACCGACTATCGGCGTCCGAGGTAACGCCAGTACATGGGGTTCGGAGGCTGATGGAGCAGAAGAATGAGTTGCCAAGTATGCCGGGTGGCACGGGACATACCGAAGTAGACGGCGTTGAGTAATCTACGGATCATATCGAACTGATCAGCAAAAGCTGGATACACGGGCGCGGGACAGACATACGAGCTTGGATGCACTCCCAGACATCTACACCGCGACCTTTGGCATCCCAAGTGCCACATTGAGAAGCAAGAGGCCAGTTTACATTGACGTCCCAGATTGTGGTTGCGTTTTTAATGACGGGTGCAGGCATTTTTGTGGTATGCATGAGAGGCGGATTAAAGAGGTGGAGGAGACGGGGAAGGGGGGAGGAGGAGAGGAAATGGGATGAATTTATACGGGATCATGACTAGTGATGCCGAATTAGAGAAGAAAGGGGAGGTATGGCAGTGACTATCAGCCTCTCGTGCGTTACGTGACGACACAGCCCCTGAGACATTAATTTGGTCACAAAAAGTCAAGCCACGGTCTATATTTGCATCTAAACTGATCAGCGACATGCCATTTTAGGACATTTCGAAGCAAAACATTTTATCGATCCGATCCACCTCGCTCTGGAGACATGCGGCGTCACCCCCGCACGCCACAGGGGACGTACCCAACGACGACTGCCCCCGCGCTGGACGCAACGGTAGTTACTGTACCACCACGGCCGACGAGGTGCCAGCCAGACGGAAACGAGCTGAAACCGGTCCTGAGCCAACCGAGCCGAACAAAAAATCGGCACGTTCGCCCGCTCGACCGGTTACCAAAGAAACGACGTCATCCCGTTCGAGACCAGCTCACCTTTACCATGAGAACCAGCTTGATCTAATTTCGATCCTGCCACAGCCCGCCAAACTTGCAAAGGCGCCGTCACGACTCTGAATCGTGCCACGTCCAAAAGATACGCTCGGTCCAGACCCAATCACACTACCCGACAGGTTAATTGCCGCATCTACTATATATCCGCCCGAGGACAGGTGCTCCCTCGACCCAGCTACCCTTGCCCACGCCATATGTCTCCAAACTGGCCTAGCGTAACGAGCACCCCAATCCATAATATCCGTCTTGGGTCTTCCTCTTCGCCTCGCCTTCTGCGGAGATAACAGATAAAGGAAATGGAAATCTCCACAAGCTGCGCTGTGTGATCTCGTGTGCGCACCATGAGCGGCTTCACCGGATTACACGGCCAATGAGATCGCACCCCACAAGCTTCGCGTGTCAACCACCAAATGAACCGGCACCGTGACCAGCCACATTACAGTATACAGGGTTCCCTCGGCGAACGTTATCTGTCAGTGAGAAAAAGTGACAAGGTATGCTCAGCCCTCAAGGTTAGCCCCTTTCTTCTTTCCAGGTCAATCACACGTCGGTGGTTATGGCACCTGCCGTTCGATTGGCAGGTTACGGCCGCAAACGAGTGGCGGTCTGTCTCAGGCTTCCCGCGATCGGGCAGTTTGTATCCACTAAGCTGGCCTTTTTCCCCGCTAATGCCGAGCAGCGAGTAGGGTTTGGACGATGTGGCTAAATTGCTGCAAGCCATGGCAGCCGATGGAATGCCGTCAGACCACGAATATAGGTCCCAATACGTTGGCAAGTTAGACCTGCCAATCAGACCACTTTTGCACAACACATGGGTCGGTATTCAAACTGAACAACACATTGTCGGGCTAACTTTTCCTGGCACACGAAGGACCCATCAAGTGTCAGAGATCAAGAAATCACCTGTCACAGACCCTGACCAATCACATGCGACTCGGTTAGTTTGGTTGGCTTGCATGGCCGTCATGGAAACCAACTAGCACGATTTCCAGTGTAAATGGCTGCCCATGGACACAAACTCAACCGATTTGAAAAGCGGTGGGTTCAGAAGCGGAACGACCCATGCAGCGCGATTGGTCACAACTTAACTTGAATTGCCGCATGAGTAAACACAATTTGTCCACTCGGCAAAGCCAATGCAAAGCTGGTCCTTTGGAAGCACATGCAGGCGCCAAAGAACGCACCCCAGTTCCTGAGCAGCGCATCGACAAACTAGGTGCGGTGGGAGTCGAACTTTCTAAAATCCCCGCTTCCTCGGGACAGCCATGGGTGGCCAATCAAACCAGTGAGTAAGGGCGCCAAGATAAGCACGTACCAGGGATTGTGATCGCAGGCTTGTTTACCCCAGATGTGAAGCTCAGCTCACAGAGGGAACGTTTTCCGGGAATTTCAACACGTGTGGGTAACATAGCTTAGTTGGAAGCACGAGAGTGCCGAATGATTGGCTGATGGAATCAATAGTTTGCTTTCTTGGCACGGCGCACATTGGTCCATGGGGGAACCGAGTATGTTTGGACTGATCTGTCAGCGAGATGCTTGAAAATGATCCCTTGTTGCCCAGGTAGGTTTCATGGGCATGGGTAACGATCCCAACACGAGGACGAGATAGTGAATTGGTTTTTGCAGAGGGCCGATCAAAAGGACAAAATGCCCCTTTCGGAGTCAACGTGGGGGTTCTGCAAATAACTCGAACTGGGATCAACCAGTCAAAATGCGACGCGTCGTCGCATGCATGGGGCTTTGTCGACGGGTGGGGTATACTATTCAAATGTCAAACCCGTTTTGTTTCGGAATCAACCCGGTCGCAAGCGCGCAAAAGCGATAACAAAACACTGAGTATATGACTTGATCAGTACAACAACCTGTTTTTTGGGGGGTAGCTCACCCATCAAGTAGTAGTAGTATGTACTCACTTCCGCCGTTTATGCCGTAGGGCAGCGGCAAACCCACGTCAGGTGGACCTCAGCTTGAGTAAACGTCTCGCTGAGTGGGATCTGGTCGGCCGTCCGCCGCTCAGCAAGACAAGGGCATCACGCAAAGTACCAGAATGGACAAAGTCGTTACCTATACGTTGGCGTATGTAGTTAAGTTAGTACACACGCACGTCGCGTTCGAGACGCAGTTACCGTGAGAACGAACCCTTTTACTTAGTTCCTTTCAAATTACTGCCGTACACGTTTCAAATTCGGATTCCCCAGCGTGTGCAGTGCCGGTGCTGCAACTCGAAGTTCCCAGCTTCAGCTCAAATTTTTTAGGGTGCGTCGCTCGTCATTTGGGAAGCTTCTATCATCGAGGCTGTTCACGGCCTGATTCGTGTTGCATCCGAAATAACGAACGTATCGGAACAATCAGCAAGTTCAAACCGAGGAGGATGCATCAACAAGTGGTTCGTGTCCAGTACCTTCGGGCCGTCCGATGCGGAACTTCCTGATCCTATCCAGCTGAAGCTGACGGTTTTTGAAAGTTTGTGCGTATAGGTGGTTTGGTCCTCGCCGGCGGCGCAAGCTTTCTGTACGTCAAGAAAGTGTTGACTGAACGACGAAGACAGCGACTCGAGGAGGAGGACCAGTTACGAGAACAGCCCAACCGTGGTCAGTACGGTTTTTACCGAGGTGCTTGTCTGGGACTTGCTTTCTGACTTGTCTTTTCCCCTCTGCATCCCCGTATTTTTATTGTCGACTTGGTGGGGGTGCCTGACCGGTCCAGCATCCCCTCAAGAGCAGACGGATCGACCACGCCCATGAACCAGGTTCGACCTATCTGCCATTTCCTTTACATGTCAGTGTCTGTAAACCATTCCGTGATGTGGCCCATGTATACGCGCTACAGTATCATGCAATGGATTCCGACACAGGCGGGTCGCCATGACACGGGGGTCGGCCCTTCTCATGCGTTCCCTGCGTCTCCCCTTGCTTCCCTTGGTTTTCCTTCGCCGGCGACAGATCACCATCGATCATCAACTGGTCTGTGTCCCTTATCCGTCCGGGTCGCCCACCAATAGTTGGCCCCGCATCACTTCCCCTCACCTTCACACCTGCAACAGACGGGTTGCCTTTTCGACTTTTGGCCGCGACAGCAATCAGGCAAGGGGAGGACTCCCCATATAGGTCTGTCGGGTGGTGTGGATAGGTGTGATCCCATATCACATCGTACCCGCGCTTTATCACACATATGCATCCCTCGCCGTGATCGCTGCGTTAGATGGCAAAGCATCGAGCATCGCCATCCGATTCAAGTATTCATATCTATGGGGCACGGCGCAAATAATATTCGCTCATTCGCCACACCTCCGCGTCCGCGGCGTTACTTTTCCTCGCCCATGGGATCAACCGTCGCGTTTCGCACATGTTGGCACGGGTATTAAAGGCACCACACCCCTTTGTTTTTGGTATATAAAAAAAGCACCGACAGAGATTTATTGATCGGAGAGGGTGTCTGATTGTGATTGTGATGGACGACATTGTTGCATTTCCCCTTTTTCTCTTTGTGCGGTCGTCAGTAATGAAGGAGCGCTGACATCTCCGCTCTGGGAGGGATGTGGTGCGCTTATGATTGGGCGTTGGTTGTCACACTGATACAATGCTTCTTTCTTCGTATAGATGCGACGCCGCCAAGGTTCCGAAGAGCAAACTTGTCTCAGGTACGAATGCGCATCGAGGCGCAAGGGTCGATCGTGGACGGTTGGAAGCGAGGTGTTCCTCGTTCGGTTTGTCACGAGACGTCATCACACAAATTCCTTTGATGGAATTGGATCCCGCTGATTTTATCTGGTGCGCGTTCCACAACGTGACGTGATTTCTTTACGCCTCCTGCACGTGAACGTGGAGATCCACCACGATGCTTATATGGCGGGAGTGCAAGCCGAACACGATTATAGCCACGCACGGGACAAAGGGAGTTGGCGCCACATCCATTCCGAGCGAGCGCACAAAGGCAGGGTGGAACGCAAAGATCCACACAGACAAAGGGAAGCACATTCTCCACTGCGTCCGTCGCGCGTCCACCGTACTTGGGTGCCACTCCGGGATGATTGTATAAAAGTCTGGCTGTCTTGCCCGGATGTCTTTGTACCGTTCCTTCGCCACACTCACGCGACCATTCACGATCGAGCGAGCACGCTATTCTTCAACGCGCTTCACGTACCCATCCAACATCATCTACATTGAACGAATCCACCATGCAATCGTTTACCACCACCACCACCACCACCTCTCACCCCCGGCGCACCAACGCGCCTAGCCGCAACCGTAACCGCAACCATGGACTCGCCCCCACTCGGGTCAGCACGCGTCCCAACGTCTTCCAACTCCTGGACAAACCCACCCAGGTACGTTACGATTCCGAGGCCTCGTCACAGGCTGACCATTCCAAATCATCTCGTTTTCTTACTCCCAGCCCGCGTCGAACAAGGCCTTTTACCTCGACACATTCTTCAACCCTGTGTGGATGTCTGGTCCACACGTGTTCTCGTTCGCCAAGGACGGGACGGTCGTGCGTCCGGAGACGTACCACACGGAGCCCTACCCTGGGTATCAGGCGCGCCCCTCGTCGTCCTTGGGGCGCCATCTCTGCGGTGCCGCCTTGCCCTCCGCCTCGTCCTCATCATCGGTCCCGAGCACCACCATCTCCAGGGCCTCGGTAAGATTAGACAAGGATTGGAAGAACGTCGCCATCAGTGAACAAGACGACGCTGAATTCGCGGCGAGGGAGGCGGAGGCGGAGGCGCGGGCGCAAGCTGAGGTTAAGGGTAAGCTGATGGGGCTCGTGCATACGTGGCCGCCCAAGCCTCTGCCTGCGCAATGTGTGGGGTGCGAGATTTTGGCAGTTCCACGACGGAGGGCGGAGGCGGGGACGCCGTTGATCGTCAGTACGGGCACACAAGAGAGCGCGGTGCCGGCGTTGTCGTATGGGAGCTCGAAGGAGTCCGAGTCCGAGTCCGAGTCCGAGGTGTTCTGGCTGGTCCCAGGAAGGGGTGATGTGGCGCGTAGGAAGGAAGTCCCACTAGAGAAGAGCGTTGGGTTTGGGAGGTTGGAGCGAAAGGCGCCGGGTCCGGTAATGCTCGCAGGGATGGAGGAAGGTGAGGGCGAGACTGGAAAGACGGCCTTTGGGATGTCCCGGAAAGTCGGGAAAGAGGGTGATGACGAGGTAAGTAAGCACTTGGGTCTTTCATGTCTGACGTTGTTGATCGGTGATACTCAACTGCTCGTGTTTGCTGATAGTGTTTGAGCCTGGTGACGGCCAGGTCCTGGGCCGAGGACAAGCTGACGGTCAGCTTGAAGGCGATGCTGAGAATTCATGAGATCTAGGATGGAGATGGGGATGTGTGTCACTGTGTGGACTGGAGTGGGACGAGGACGTTTATCACATAAATGTAATCTTCATATCGCATTAAATTTTGTAGCCTTAGGTAAGTATGTGTTTCTGAACATCTGCTACTGTTGCTGTTAATAAATTACTAGTATACTACGATCCACTCATATCACTTGGATCTGGTCGAGCCAACGGTGTGATAATCAGCGGGTGACGAATTATAGAGTGACTGACATAACACCCGGAAACAGACTGCGGCTGTGCCATCTTTGCAGGCCATGAAGGCCAACTTTCAGGTATGTAGTGTCGATGGACGAAGAAATGAACCTCTCTTTCCAACGTTTTCATTCAGTTTTCAAACATCTGTGGCACGGTCTACAGTCAGGGAAACGTCCTCTTCACTCCAGATGGCAACAGCTTGCTGAGTCCCGTCGGGAACCGCGTGACCGTCTTTGATCTCGTCAAGTTCGTTGGCGCTTTCCTTTTCTTTTTTTCGTGACGGTTTCTAATGTCTATCTCGTAGTAACAAATCCAGGACGCTCCCATTTGAGAATAGGAAGAACGTCGCGGTCATCGCGCTCTCTCCCGATGCGCGGCTCCTGCTGTCCGTCGACGACGACGGACGTGCGGTACTCGTCCACTTTCGACGCGGCGTCGTGCTTCACCACATCCATTTCAAAAAACTGGTGAAAGACTTGCAGTTTTCGCCGGACGGAAAGTCAGTTGGTGTTCTTACCCGTGTGCTGATTTCATTTTTGCTGACGTTTCTCCTCGACCACCCCCAAAACGTGATGTTTTTTTTCGTTCTCATCGTCTCATTTGAAAAAAAAAAAACGATGGCGGCGGTCTCTTCTCGATTAGATACATTGCCGTGACGCATGACGCGCACGTACAGGTTTGGCGTACCCCCAATCATCTCGTGCGCGAGTTTGCACCGTTCGTGTTGCATCGGACGTATACGGGGCATCACGATGCGGTATTGAGCATTCGCTGGGCTCCAGATTCGACGTACGTGTTCACTCTTGCGTTTATGTTGGCCAACTCAAATGTGCAACTCAAAAAGGTGTTTTATCACGACGTCCCAGGATATGACTGCGAGGTTGTTCACTCTGAACCCAATGGAGGGTTTCCGCCCAAAAACATTTGCAGGCCATCGAGACGCTGTCGTCGGGGCCTATTTTTCTTCTAAATCAAAAGCCGTAAGTGAATGTTGTCGTTTTTGCGTAGTTCGGGTCTTCATCTCTTTGAAAGATATATACCGTCAGTCGTGACGGTGCGGTATTCACTTGGAAAGCCAAGACGGACCAAGACATGGAGACGGACGACGACCCCGCATCAGTGGCACCGACACCATCCGGTGCCTCGGATACCATCACCATGACCCGATGGGGCATTCACGAGCGACACTACTTCAACCTCCCGAACACCAAAGTCGTCTGCACGACGTTCCACCCACCATCCAATCTCCTCGTCGTCGGCTTTTCTACCGGTGTCTTTGGACTCTGGGAAATGCCCCAGTTTACCAACATACACACGCTCAGCATTTCACAGGAAAAGATATCTTCGGTGGCGATCTCTTCATCGGGCGAATGGCTTGCATTCGGGGCACGCAAGCTTGGGCAGCTCCTCGTCTGGGAATGGCAATCAGAATCGTACGTTCTCAAACAACAAGGGCACTATTTCGACATGAACACGCTGTGCTATGCACCCGACGGGCAAACGATCGCCACCGGGGGCGATGATGGCAAACTCAAAGTGTGGTCCGTTCACTCCGGATTCTGTTTCGTGACTTTTTCAGAACATACCGCCCCGGTGATGGACGTGACGTTTGCCAAACAAGGATCAGTGCTTTTTTCAGCTTCGCTGGATGGTACAGTGCGGGCTTATGACCTCGTTCGATACCGCAACTTTCGCACCTTTACGTCACCGTCGCCTGTCCAGTTCTCTGCACTCGCAGTCGACCCCTCTGGAGAAGTTGTCGCGGCGGGTTCGACGGATTCGTTTGAGATATTCCTGTGGTCTGTACAGACGGGAAAGCTTCTGGACGTGCTCTCGGGCCACGAAGCACCGATATCGTCGCTCACTTTTTGTCCATCGGGTGCAAATCAGCTCGCGAGCGGTTCTTGGGATAAAACTATGCGGATATGGAGTGTGTTTGGTCGGTCTCGGGCCGTCGAGAGCCTCACGCTGAGCTCGGACGTCCTGTCCGTGGCATTCCGCCCAGACGGTACCGAGGTCGCCGCATCGACACTTGATGGTCAGATCACATTCTTTGACGTGCATTCGAGCAAACAAACCAATCTCATCGATGGGCGCAAGGACATTTCTGGTGGACGCAAAGCCGACGACAGGGTCTCCGCTGCGAACAGCGCCTCCACCAAAGCGTTCACGAGTATGGCCTACACTGCCGACGGGACGTGCATTCTCGCGGGCGGAAACAGCAAGTACGTCGTGCTCTACGACGTCCGCGAAGCCGTCCTCGTGAAAAAGTTTCAAATCTCGGAGAACCTTTCGTTGGATGGGACGGAAGAGTTTCTGGACAGCCGAAAGGTGAACAGTGCGGGGATCAATACGGATTTGATCGACGATCGTGGGGAGGCGAGCGATTTGGAGGATCGGATGGATACGACGTTGCCTGGGGCTGCGCGAGGGGCTGGGGATATGTCGGTTCGCAAGTATCGACAGGAAGCGCGGACAAAGTGTGTTCGATTCTCACCGACGGGAAGGGCGTGGGCGGCAGCGAGCACGGAGGGGTTGCTCATCTATGCGCTGGACGAGAATCTCGCGTTTGATCCGTTTGACCTCACGATCGATCTTACCCCACAGAGCGTCCTCGAGGTACTAGCGGAGCGGGCGTACCTCAAAGCGCTCGTGCTCGCGTTTAGGTTGAACGAAAAGGTGATCGTGCAGTGTGTGTATGAGAGCGTGCCGCGGAGCGACGTGAGGTTGGTGGCGCGCCAGATGCCGGTGGTGTACATCCCGGCGTTATTGGAGTTCATCGCGGAGCATCTCGAGCGGGGACCGCATGTCGAGTTTGATTTGGTGTGGATCCAGGCGGTGTTGATGGCGCATGGACGGTATTTGCGTGATAGGAACGTGGAGATGGCGCCAGTGTTGAGGGCGGCGCAGAAGGCGTTGGGGGATGTGCAGGAGACGATATCGAGTTTGTGAGTGTGCTTGTGTTGACTTGGGGTTTTGTGTACTGATGGATTGGGAACAGGTGCGACGAGAATACGTCAACGCTCAAGTATTTGATTGATCAGTCCAAGGTGAGGCATGTACAGGGACCACCGAGTGCATGAGGAGGCGAGTCAAATTCGTTTGAGCGTTTATAAAATTGCGTGTCTTTCCCAAAAGTTGGAACGTTGTACAGATGGAAGAAGAAAAAAGTATCGAATACACCAGCATAATTTTTCTCCGTTTTGATCATTTGTTGTGTTCAGGCCCATCGATAGCGTGACCATGACCTCTCTCGATAAATAGCGGCGACAGTCCTCAGTAAAAGAGCCCCCCCACCCTTTCTCCTCAACGCCGTTTCTCTTCGACGTTCGTGCTGGAAGCTGCCCCTGAACATCATCTTTATTCAGTACTCTTCCAAGGACATGACGGGTTGGAGGGAAAAAGTAAAATGCTCACGTTCACGTTCACGTTCACGTTCGGGACTGTGTCTCTTGTCCACATCCTGATATCCCCAATAATAAGCGAGCGTCGTCGCGGCGACAAGTGCCGTAGTCGCTATGATCTATTGCAGGAAACCCCATCATAAACATACGTTCGCGTAAAACAAACGCTCGAGACCCAAAAAGAAAAAAAAGACAGCGTGCTCACAACTTTGTTCCTCCCTGGCTGGTGGTGCCAGTATCGGGAGGAAAACGAATCGCCAGAAGAAGACTGACGCAAGATATGCGATGGATGCATTAATGTTTGCTTGTTGTGCGTTAGTAGGCAACGTTTGTCGTTCGTTTTCTTGAGGAGGATTGTTGAGGGCCGACGCCGAGCTTTTATAGGGGCCATGTACTGGGCATGACGTCACTTAGACTACCATAGTCGTTCTACATTGTACTACAAAAGTGTAGCAAGTCTGAGTTTGAAAACTTAATCTTGCACTACAGTAGTAAGTAGTTTGTACTAGTTCCAGTTCTTCAATTGCTACACTGGATGCTCATATACACACAGTTTAATGTCGGGGCTTTTGTGTACACCCGACCGTCGTTCTGCACACGCTGTGGAGCTGGCTCGGGTTCTGGCCTGGGGAGCATTCGGGACTGCTCCGTCCGCGCGGGCTTGCGATGACCCTGGATCCGCGTCGGATTCAGACTGGGGATGCGTCCCCAGAATTCCAGGCGCTGGTCGATCTGGGGGAGACGCAGTCGTATCGTCGCTCTGGCACGAAGTCAAGGTTAGACTGGTCCCGAGGTGAAGAATAAAAGATATATGATACGAACAGGTCGGGTAGACGCTGTGGTCGTCTTTTCGGGCTTGCTGGCGCAGTAATCCGTACCAGTGCAGGCGGCGAGCCCTGCGGCGACGATGGCCACGCCGCCAAAGAGCGTCTTTCAATGGATGAGCGTGAGTCCTTTGAAAGGGTAAAGTGGCATCATGATGGTGAGTATGCTTACCGTTATGCGTGATCTCGGTACTGGAGGGGGTGTTCTTGTTACCCATGATATTGCGCGCAGGACGATGATCAGACTTTGTTTTTTTTTCAAAAAAAAAGGCAAGTGGAAGGACCTGCGCTGGCTACTATTAGTTGGAAATTGAAATGTATGACCTCACTGCTTGACAGAACTGAATATGTCGAGCGCTTGAATGTTTGCTAGACGTCCTGGCCAATGTCTCCACATATTATGTGTTTTGCAAAAAATCCATGCAATATCAGAATTGTATGCTATCAGCAAAATGCATTATAAGCACATCGACTGCACCATCAGAATATTTCATGTTTGGACTTGCAAATAGACCAATGGAACTCGAGGCTGACTCCACCTCCCTGCAGATCTCGGAGTGCTGACACTCCACAAGGGTCACCCGATCGATCAATCACCTAGATTATCAAGATACATTCAGATTATATCACATCATAATAGTTCACTCCTCAACGTCTTGGACAGGTTCGGGACTTGATAGCTAAACAAGCAGAGAGGTTGCTCTGTTTGTAGCTCAGTGGCAAGGGATTAACACCCAGTTCTGCTTTTCGCTGCCCGTCCCGGTGCCGAAAGAAACAGGCTCTTCGTTCTTCACTTTCTGGAGACCCCAAAAGACTGAGGCCGCCGTCTTGAACGCTGAAATTAGATGCCGTCGTTCAATGCACGAAGCTGAGACAGACGGGAAAAGGGAATACGAACATGTATACATTTTCACTCTCCCTGATGGTCCAAACAGAGTTGTGAGCAGGGAGCGTTTTCAGGACACCATCCCCCATCCCGATCTGGAGACTGGGGGCGTTCTTGGGAGAGACGCTCTGCGTCTTCCGTCTCTGTAGTCGACGATGCTCCACTGCATGACCCGCGGGCCGCAATCAGGATCTCACATCGTGAATTTCGAAATCAAACGAATTGGAACGAACCGCTTGAGTGAGTGCATTATCGAGCTCGGTGACGGTCACGACAGCGTTGTTGCCGTCGTAGTTGAGCGCGAGGGATTTTCCAGTGAGGGAGGTAACCCTGTTAACGATGAAGTAGTCTTCGGCGCGTGGTTTGGACATTGTTGAAATGTAGATGGATGGGATGATTCTGAGTGACCAAAGCTGAAAAGAACAACTTTTATACATTTCTTGAGCGCAGCGCAAAACCGAATGAAGTACATACTAGTCATTATCTCGGGGGGTGCGGACGTTCTGCCAGTGTGTGGAAGCTTGCACAGAATAAGCAACGTCCGTCACCTTATGCGGCGTTGACGACGGTATTCATTGCAGACCCATGGTCTGGATGCACGAACGTGGAACTTGACTCGCATCTAGTGCGGCACCAGATTTTCCCCTGGAATCTATGAGACGGGTCCCCACTGCACCGTGACTATGACTCGGAAGAAATTTATGGTCAGTTACCTGGTTGGTGGAGAGGAGGGACCCACTACCGTCGCTATGGAGTCTGAGCACCTGGAAAAAGGCTTCATCATCTCCCAGCTGCGCGGAATGCAAACAGGAGGTACGTTCACAGGTTCCCTATAGGTCCGTGCTGGCGATCTATAGACATACTTGTGTTTTTCATCCGAGCTCAAAATGCTGCGGTTGTCCTCACGAAGCAGGAGAACAATACACTGCTCGAGTCCTTCGAGGTGTCCCCACGTAGCGATGCTGTAGAGAAGACGGCGGGGTCTCTGATCTGCTCGTATCCTGGGTCGGCCATCGAGACGCCGAACGAGGTGTTTGACGATGGGGACTTTCAATCCGAACTCACTGCCAACTTTCTCTCTGGCCCCAATGCTGTGTACTCGGACCTCCCCTCCCCTCCTCCCCGTCGTTCACAATATATTACTACACTTCAATTGGCATCTTGCGAGGTGTTGGTCGCGCCGTTGATGTTCCTCGCATCACCAAGCGTGTTCGCGACGATGTTGTCTGGCGGCGAAGGGCCGATGCCTCAACCGAGGTTGTTTGGCGCCGCTCGTCTCTTTGGTTTCTCATCAGGGTCGCGATCCAGACGTCCGTTGTTCGTTCTCCTCTTGGACGTGCCTCCTACAAACGATTCATGTTGTTCTTCATAGGTATCAGCTTTGATCACTTTCACTCATCCCATCCGATCTGCATTCGACAATGTCCGAAAAACCATCCCCCGGAGAGTATCACTAGACATCGTCAACAAAGTTAACTCCCAGTCAAAATCCTTCGCTCTCACATACGGGGGCAAAAACTCCGCCATGAGCGGCATCCACGATTTGAGGTCCTGATCGCGGGTTACGCAGTGGGCCGTCAGCGCTACAGCGATGGGAAGATGGAGAGCGTCTGTTCTCAGACCGCTACCAATCTCCAGATCGGCGGGGTGGACGGCGTCCTCAAAACCCTTCCTGCTAAGGCCTATGTTTGGGCCATCAGGGCCATTGAGGAGACTATCCACGTTCGTATTCCCCCCCATTTTCTGTCAATTTCATGCATTAAATGACGCGATCGGTTTTCAGCATTAAGACGGCAACCTCACGGTCTTTTTGGGCCTCCAGAAAGCCAACAGCGGAGAGTCTGTCTCTGTCGGCGCCGGGGATGGCAGCGAGACGCAGAACTGGATCTTAGGTTGATCCCAGCTACAAACTGAGCAACCTCTCAGATTGTTTAGTTATCCGAATCCCGAACCTGTTCAAGATGCCGAGGATTGTACTATTATACCGTTGTCTCGATTCTGAATGCATGTCGCGTGTATCTTGATAACATAAGTGATTGATCTCATCAAGTGATCGGGTGACTGAGGTATTATTGAAAAAAAGGAAAGTATATAAAGCTTGTGTGACGCAGTGCGTTGGATACAAGTGCAAGGTAAGACTTATAGTATACAGGTAGTCAGTCGACTCGAAAGGAAAGCCAGAGAGCAAGGAACAACGACAAGCAGCATGGGGTACCTGGGTTAGCGAACAAGGATAGCAAGATGAAGAGCCCGTGGTGTGCATGGATGAATAGGAAAACAAAACAAAAAGGCAGATGTGACGTCATGACGAAAAGAAACGGATAGAAACAGCCGTTACCAGGTTTTTGGGAAGCGTCGATCTGATAAAAACCTCGACTAGTTGTCAACATCCTCCAAGCCAGCTTCAACCGCTTCTCGAAGGAGCACCATGTCTTGAGAGAGGTCCACACCTTCCTCCGCGGCATCCTCAAGGAAAGCATCAAACAATTTCTTTCCATCCCCAACGACATTCTCTTTTGGGATCCAACTCGCCTGGGTCATCGGGTATCTGAATCGATCATCGAATCAGTTCTGCCAGCCAAGGAGGGGGAAAAAAAGACAACTACCCTTCCCATTTTGCCAACCACATGTAAACATAACCCTCGGTTTTCTTCCGACCAACGAGTTTCTCGACAAAATAGACCTCCGTTTCATCAGTAACTTGAGGCTCAGGGCAGTCGGGACGTGCACACGTATCGTTGTGATTCCGAAGGGTCTTGCGTCTGGCACCTTTTGGATAAAAAAAAACCCACGTTTTAGCACGTATATGGAGGACACGTGGTTCTTTCTGCAACTTACTTTGAGTGCTAACAGATTGTGATCGTCTGTTCAGCAATCGCGCTCGAACGCATCCATGGAACGGAACTCACTGGCATGTCGGACATATAAACACGGCGCTAGGTTCAACTCTCGGATCCCCAGGCTGGATTGCTACACACCCATAGTGGAACCACATGTCACAACTGTATCAAATCAAAGCATGTGATCAGTCGCACACCAAACTTCCCACATGGGGCCAACTCACTTGTCACATTGGATGAACTGGAAGAAAGGAAAGGGAAAAAGTGGGTTCAGACAACCTGCTTTGAACGTGAAAGGTGCAGAAACATGCCTGGACATCCCAATGGCTGAACGAGTTCGGGAACTCTGGCCACATTCCACCAACTTGGGATATCACGTCCCATACCTCCCTTTTTGTCGGGGACGACTTGACGCAGCGCGCGTTGCGTTCACTTGAATGACTCGGTTTCGCGGATGATGACAACAGTGCCTTCATCGCCTGGTTCTCCCGTCCCTTCCGGTGGCGTATTCGAGTAGACGTTCGCAAGGCTTGGTCAGCCTGCTCAATACGAACAGAAGGCTCTGATACAGGCGGCATCACAGGTGCTTGCACTTGGGATCGAGGTTGGGGTGTGGGTTCCGGCCCCGGCTCCGGTGCCACAGCCACTATCTGGCCGTTCCGAACGTGGTATGTCACAGAAGACGTTGGTTTTGCATTCAGCGCCCGTTTGCGTTTTTTCTTTGGACGGACGGGAGCGTGCTCAGAGGCCGTCCGTGCTGCGTGGGCCTCCTTCACGCGTTCGCTCTGCTTCCTCGCCCGTTTTCCAGACACAAGCAAATGGGACGTCACGTCTTGTGAATGCTCACCCGCACCGTCCACGATGCTGCTGCTTGTGAAGCTTTCCGGCGCGAGTCGGGGCACGACCGGTGTCGCTGTACTCGGTGCAGATGTCGCCGCCCCGATTCCACAAGGCGGCAGGCTCGCCGAGACCTGTAAACCCTCCTGTCAGGTGTCAGTGCTGGACCATGACACACTGCAGAGTTGACATACCCCAGTGGACACCCTTTCCCCCTGCCCTTCCTGCGACGCGTCTTGCACGGGAATACTACCGCTAGCCTCAGGATACACCCGCTCGCCGCGGCTATCTGAGCGCCCATTCTCTCGCCCCGTCCTGTCCCCCTCCCCCGCTTCCTCCCCCTCGCCATCAACAACGCCCCGCTTCCTCTTCACGCCCTGCATCGTCCCCGGAAGCCTCAAGCATATCTTCAGCGGTTCCCGCCTCGCTAGTGACACAAGCTCATTCAACGAAGCGTTCGGCCCGCCCACAGCGCGCCCATTCAGTTTCGCAGCCATCGCTTCCGACGCAGCACGTACGACGTCTGCCGCGGCGCGCGAGAGAGGGGAGGCGTGGTGCGGTTCGGAACGACGCCCTCTGGAGCTGCCTCCGCAGGATCTGTTGGCGGGCACGACGCTGGCACGGTGCTTCTTGCGGCGTCGTGCGGCGTCGGTGTCGGTGTCGGCATCGTTGTCCCCGTCCCCGTCCCTGCCGTGGAGGGCGCTCGGGGGGTCGTCTACGTCCGTGTCCTCGAGCGATGTGAGCGAGGACAGAGATCTGGCCGAGACTGGAGGTAAACTCTGTGATTCGGGTCGATGCGGGAGATGGGTGGGCGTGGAACCGTGAAGCATCGATGGGTCGACAGCAAATAGATCTAGTGCCAATGTCGGGGATGCATGACCGACGCTAGCGTCGTCCGCATACGTCGACGCCGATGCCGAAAGCTGCTGCGAGGACTGAGGATGAACAGACGAAGCGCGAGAGGGGTGTTGTGAGAACATCAAAGGGAGACATGTAGAGTCTAGGACGGGCGTCGACATGCCAGATGCGTGGAGCATGAGCGCAGTCGACACCTCGTCTTCTTCATGTGTAGGACGAGATCCGGAAGAATCGGAGGGGGTTGCATACGGTGAGGGTGTTGTGGAAGTCGGGTGCGAAGGACGACGCCATGGTAATGAAAAACCAAAGTCGTACCGGAAATACGCTGGGTCAATGTCATTGGCATCAGGGCGGTGCGCTGGCAACTCGACGTTAGGCTGCCCTACTGGCGATCCCTGAGGTACTTGAGACGAATTTTCGTTCGACATAGCGGTCGATCGTCGCTCATGGGTGACAGTGATAACAGGCACTCCCAAGTTCGTTGCAGAAATGGATCCCTCGACGCCCGCCCGGTCGGTTTGAGGTCCAGAACTCGACCCTCCGTCGTCCATCGGAACATCCGCATTAACCCCTTCAGTAGTGGCACCTCCACAGACGACCGTGGCCCTTGCATTATCCGTGGAGTCTGTCAGTTCTTCCACGGCTTTCTGAGCCGCTACTTGTCCGTTCACGTCGCTACCACGTTCCTCCGAAAGCAAGCTCCCAACAGCTGGGAACGGGGAAAACAGGGGAGGGGTCAAAGGCGACAGCGACTCCGAAAACGCCGCGATTCCCCGATTTTCTCCAACCGACGGCTCCGGTGTCACAAATGGAGGTGTGGGTATGACAGGAAAGTTCCGAGGAAGACAAGTACGCGAAACGACTGTTGAATCTGTGGTAGCGCCGTGCTCGCGCGTCAAGCGACCAACCACCCGGGGCTCACGGTCGTCGGCAAAAGTCTCCGATGGCGGAGTAGGAAGACCAGATGTCAATCCTCCATCGTCAGCATCCTCCACTGGGGATGATTGTCGACGGTATCCCGGTGCAGCAGGTACGAGTTCAGGAGCTATTTTTGCCCCGCCTGTAACCGAAATCCCGTTGCCGTCTGTATCGGAGATCATCTGAGCGTCCTCTGGATCTGACTCCGCACGGGGTTGCACAGGGCAGCCTACGTGCTCCTCAGACTCTGAAATACCAGATACCGATACCGGCGTGACATCAGTACTACTAAGAGACCTCCACGGAGAAGTGAGCGACTTTGGCGAGTTACCAGGTAACCCCAACCCGGGTGCCACCATCGAGGAACCAACGCCTTCTTGGAGAAGTGAACTTTGGAGGACCCTTGTTGGAGACAACAGGGTCTCCGTTGCAAGGCTGGTGCCGCCGACTGAAGGTACGACCAACGTATCCAGAGAACTAGAAGCTGCAGGTAGGATAGTCGACTGCACCCGCTGCAATGTCGAGTTATCGGCCCAAGGTTCAGTCGGGTAAGGAGCAAACATCGTGCGTGTAGGTAACTGGGTATTCGAGGCTGTCGAACTGCGAAGCGGGTAATCACCATCACTTTGAGGTGTTTGACTATCCGTTACAGTGTTGGTTGCACTAGGGAGGTTGGTGTCGTGTAGGAAGTGAGCGAAATGGTCTGCAGTATATGCAGTCGGTCGTGCTGGATCATCCGGGTCAGCAATCGCTCCAGAACGTGTCACGTCACGCCAGGGGCGCCTAAGAGGAACAACAAAAGCGACAGATCATACAATATTTCTCCCCGACCGAGGCGATCAAATTGCAATCTCTCTGCCTTCGGTGGACGAAAGCACGGAAATAGCCTCAGATCAACCAGGTGCATGGGCAAGACGTAAAACCATCATGGCTTTTCCCACCAGTTGCATGCATCGACATAGAATTGTAAAGGTGGTGGTAGGAGCAAGACTCACCGAAATTGCCAACGGATCGTCCAAGCGTCGCTGTAGAAGTAATGGCGTGAGGTCATGTGAAGCAAAAATATCCAAGAGACGGTCATGTTGGAATGGCATATACTTACCTGGACCGACGTTCCAATCGACAGGTGTAAATCTAGGAGCAGATGTCTGAGAATGCGAGAGAGAACATGAGGGTTCAGACGTGGGTGAGGGTGGACATGCTTGGATAGACGCGTCAGCGTGTTCTGTGGACGTTCAGAATAGTGTTCAGTCAGTCAGGTGTCTGCGCATATAAAAGGGAATAGAGTAGGGAACACATAACGAACGGACCTTTTCCTGGCGCTGCAGGCGGCGGTGACGTTTCGAATTCTGGTGTAGGAATCGCGAATGAAGAAAGAGGTGATGATGACTCAGAATGCGATGTGGACGAGGTTGCAGAAGCAGATTGTGTTAATTGCAACGTTGAATGCTGTTGAGATGGATCTAGGAGTGATGGGGGAGGCGACGATGTCTGGGAGAATTCCTGTCCCGTAAGATTCACATATGGTAGAAGAGGCGGTGGCGAAGTTGCTTCCTGATGGATCGCTGACAGATCTGGGAAATAAATTGAGAGTTGATTCGCACTGAGACGCAAAGAGAAGAGAGACTCACGCGATGGAGATGCGCGATTTTCACGAGCGAGTAGCACTTCGACCGCAGACTGGATCGAAGCCAGGCTCTGTATGAGCGTTTTCTCTGGTATAGTTCCTGCGTCGGCGCCTTCAAGTGGCGGTTCCGTATGTGCGCCTGCTCTCCCGCCCCTTCCACGACCCCTGGATGCTGTACCCGTGGAGCTGACGCCAATCACACCCTCCAACTCCGCGATACACTTGTCCATCTTGTTCTGGGCGGTGCGCAGGGCATGGAGCTGAGAAAGGGTATCCTTGACATCCGACCCGAGACCGCCAAGGCTCGCCTGGAATGCAGTAAACTGGGACTGAAGCGCTCCCAACGATGCCGAGAGGAAGTCGGACATGACGTCTGTGACGAGGGGGGCAGACGGAAGGTGAGGGGCGGACATGGACAAAGGAGTCGGCTGGAGGTGGGAGGAGAATTGGTGGTGGCGAGTTGGGTCGTAGTGCCAATGCCAATGCCGCGGCTCCGAGTACACGCTGGGGTACTGTCGAATGCTCTGCGCTGGCAACGTCGATCTCGGAGGCGAAGACGACAACGACGGTGAGGTGGGCTGTGCTACATCTCTGCTCGCGTCCGCAGTCCGCTGAACCGAGACTTGCCCTACAGTTGGGTGGGAGGACAGATGGGACACCTCGAGGCCAGGATAAGCGACAACACCCGAGCTCAACGGGCCCAACGTTTCCCGAAAGGGTCTCCACAAGGGCTGATATCCTTCCAAAGCTTGACGCGACGCTGTCTCTGCCATGGCCGGCACCGACGGGCGATCATGAACAAATCGCACGATGGCGATGACCACTTGATAAAACGATTCACTTCCGAAGTCCGACTGGCGGTCCTAAGGGCGAGCGTCTGACAAGTCACAACACATTCTCAACACCGACGACGAAGACGACGTCGACGCTCACATGTCTATTGACCCCCGACTCGAAAACTTCACCGTCGATGCTGCGTACCGCGTGCTCGAGGTCATTGGCGAAGGCGCGTATGGCATCGTCTGGTCAGTGCGCGCTACTCTTGCTCGGCTTTGCGCCCCAGATCTGGATTTTGACGTCGTCCGCACTCGTCTAGCTCTGCCATCCACCAGCCTTCTCAGAGAAAGGTTGCCATAAAACGTATCACACCGTTCGACCATTCCATGTTCTGTCTACGCACCCTTCGCGAGATCAAGCTTCTCCGACATTTTCGCCACGAAAACATCATCTCCATTCTTGATATCCTTCAACCTCCCAGCTTCGAGTTGTTTAAAGACGTATATCTCGTTCAGGAGCTGATGGAGACCGACTTGCATCGCGTTATCAGAACTCAAAAATTGAGTGACGATCACTGTCAGTATTTCATCTACCAGGTAATCGTCAGCATCTGCATTTTCAACCGAAACGATGACCTAACAATGAGTGACAAAGACCCTCCGAGCCTTGAAGGCACTCCACTCAGCCGATGTCCTCCACCGTGATCTTAAACCCTCAAACCTGCTGCTGAATGCCAACTGCGATCTCAAAGTGAGTGCAAACGTACGATCCTCAGCGTCGCTTTTTATTCTTCCACGTGCCAGCTTTGTGACTTTGGCCTCGCGCGATCAGCACGACCGCCTCCGAACGTTGCAAATGACAGCAGCACGTTTATGACTGAATATGTCGCAACACGGTGCGTGCGTTCTCGTTTCCGCCCAGTCTTACGTCCGACGCGTCATAAAGGTGGTATCGCGCCCCTGAAGTAATGCTGACTTTTAAAGAATATACGCGGGCAATAGACATGTGGAGTGTCGGCTGTGTATTGGCAGAGATGCTCAGTGGGAAACCCATGTTTCCCGGACGCGACTGTGAGTGTTATCTACTTCTCTCAGATGAGTTCGGCTCTCTTGTCCATGTTTTGGGCTGAGACGTGGTGCACGTAATACCGATTCTATTACCATACATTATTCCAACAACCCACGCGCATATATGCACTCACCTACCCCAAATTTCATCCGAAGATCACGACCAGCTCTCCCTCATCCTTGACGTCCTTGGCACCCCTTCCATCGACGATTTTTATGCGATCTCATCACCCAGATCTCGCGAGTACATTCGCGCCCTACCATTTAGGAAAGGAAAGGATTTCAAGACGATGTTCCTCGGGGGCAACGAACTGGTCAGCCTTCAGATAACACTACCTTATCTAATCTCTAAACGACCCGCTACGCGCGTTTTCCACGCAGGCGATAGACTTTTTGGTAAAATGCCTCACATTTAGTCCAAAAAGACGTATAACGGTCGTCGAGGCTCTTCAACACCCATACTTTGAGGTGTGTATTCATATCCATTGAAATGATACCAGTGTCTTACTATGAATATTCTCTTCGTGATCATTGCGCCGTCGAATGTAACCCGTTTGACATTTCTGGCTTGCCTTGACTTTACAATTAGCCTTACCATGATATTGACGACGAACCCGTCGCGGATCCAATCGATCCATCTTTTTTCGATTTTGATAACGGAGAGCCATTGTCAAAAGAACAGCTGAAAGGTCAGTACTTTCCCTACTCCACATACATTCTCCGATTGTGTGACGACACGGATTCACCACAATTAACAGAATTGATATACCAAGAAGTCACTTCGAGGCCACCACCAGCGACCTCGTTCTTGACCTTGGGAGACGGCAGTCAGCAAGCGTGTCTCTGACCTTGACCCTCCTCTTGACTATGCACGCTCGGGCCAGCTGCATGGGCGAATGTCGAAGGGCAAGGAATTCGGTGCGAGGGGTTTCGATCTTGACGCGCTTGACGGACCGTCTTCTTGACTATTGCATTGCCCTTATGTAACCATTGCTGCTCTGTTTTTTATTCGCACGATCTAGGCTATCACGCTTTTGTCCATCATCAAAATGTATTTGGACGATGCCATTTGGCTGTCAGTATTTTCGTACTAGATTGGGGTGTGGTACTAGATGTCCGAAAGCATATGATGATTGTTTGATGGTCGAGCCTGACTCATAGCTAGGCGGTATACGGAATCCTGACCTCGTTATGCTGTGAGGGCAGTGAGGGCATCGAAACTCGCCAGTAAGACTACTAGGACGGACACCGCGGGGATGGGCTAATTTCTTCTGCAGAGCGCTAGTGAAAAATGGAACATGGCCCCCGTAGTCCTCGTCGATTTGATACATCATTCCTGAGCGGTGCGCGTCGGGAATGAGTTATACTTATCATGTAGATGCATGAAACGGTGACACCTATAGCACAGCACGGTTTTTCGAGGATGGTATCCAACAAGTCGCAGTGCTTTCAAATATAATCAATCCTGTGTACGAACCCGCGAAACCATGTGAATGTACCCACGAAGGATCGACGACCGGTTTGGGATACCTAGACTACTACTGTCGATGCGGCAGTCAAAGTATCATTGAACAAGGTTTCACTCGGACGGGCAAAAATGAGGGACGTGGGTAGGTCACAACGGTGGCCGTGCAAGCGAGGAATTTCTATTATCCCGTTCGGCCGGTTGACGCTGGCGAGGTACAAAGTCTAGGTGGATGCCAGTGGCATGCCCCTTCCGAAAGAGGTGTGGGGAAGTGATCCGATTGGGTAATATTCCGGGGGTGAGGCCCATCAGCCACACATCGCCTGTTCGCCATCGATAATCATATACGCGAATCAGATGGCGTCTCGTGTCACTATCCAGATCGGTGGGTGATGCGGAGTGATTGCACAGATTAGGAGTACGACTCAGACCACACCTCACTTCGTAGAGAACGGCGTGAGGGCGATGCTGGTGTGCGACTGGGCAGTACGATGAGGCGACGGTGACAGGTAGCACTGCACAGCTACGGGCCGTGGGATACATGTCTAGATCAACGTCGCTCTGACCAATATTATACCTAGATGGCAGTTCGATCAAACGCTCGCCGTGTATCCAAGGTTTCGGACGACACTAACTTACTTTTCTAGTACGGCCAGTTAGGGTCGACCAGCACGCTCAGATCTGGGGAACGGACCTCTGGTCTAGGCGGCTGTCAGCGAGTTAAGAATAGGGAAACACAGACACACGTTCGAGCGCCAGGGACGAGAAGAAGGAAATGACCGCCCCGCCTGTACCTCCGTACCCTGCTGGGTACACTAATACTGGTTACGTGGTGCAGCCTCGTCTAGACCAGCCACCTCCATTGTCCCCTCTGCCCCCTCAATCATACATATCTCAGTCCCAGCCATCACCACCCCCGCATCCCTCCACTCCCCTCCCTGCACCTCGTCCCCATCGCCTCGACCCGAACCTGCCAGCCAATGTGCGCCTCGTGTCATCGTGTAACCTCCATGTGTCGCTGATTACTCCATTTTTTATATATTACATGTACAAACAGATGGCAAGGACTTTAGACAACCAAGCCGCAGCTTTTCAGCAACCTCCATACCACGACCCATACCGCATCCACTCTCCTCGACCGCCACTCCCTCCCCAGCAGCCTCCTTACAACTACAATCCAGCTGCTCTTGCTCCTTCCCAGCCATCCGCCCATCGCATTTCAGTTCAGCCGCCTCCAGACCAGAACGCTCTCGCAGCTTGGAACCACACAACTTCGCCTGCCGGAATCCCTCTTCCTGTGTCACCACGACCCCCACAGCATTCCTATACCCACCAACCCCCTTACCAACCACAGTTTCAGACACCACCACTCCATCATAGAGCTTCCTTCGCAACACCATCGAATTACGGTCAACCTCCCCACCAGCCACAGATGCACCCGAGGTCCAACTCTGTTCAACCATCGTATGCCCCTCCGCAGACTTCCTCTCCATCCCGGCAAAGCGGGGTACCATCCCTCACCGCCCCTCTTCCACCCATCCAGTCATTGACGACTGCCTCTCTTTCCATTCAGCAACCTAACCATGACCCTGCCTTAAAAATCAATTGGGCGCGAGACGTCCTCATGCTCGCCGACCGCGCTCAGCAGAACTTTTCAGACGATACGCCACCTGTTGGACCCGTCGTCATACAGGATCCGCAACTCTTGCGTCTCGTACAAATCGCGGTACCGCTGGTCATTCAAATCGCGTCCGCACAACACCCCAATCCAATCCCCATCTTTGCTGCGGAAGCGATCTATCTTCGCGCCACGTTTGCTGCGTCGGGGGCATACCCGGATTATGCTCCACACAATCCCCGTCTCGCCTTCCGCGATTTTGAACAAGCCGCGCGAGCAGGGTACGCGCAGGCTTGGTTCCGGCTTGGTCGCGACTATGAAAATTTCAACGATACAGCGCATGCCCGCGACTGCTTTGAACGCGGTGTAAAGCTTAACGTTGAGAGTTGTGTTTACGTGAGTGCTTCGCCGCCTCGAATCAGTGTCGCAAATAACTTTCCCATGCATATGTAATAGCGTATGGGCATGGCACACTTGATGGGCCAACTCGGTCTCCCTGCTCAGCCAGAGATTGGAATTTCCCTGATTCACCGTGCTGCGACGCTTGCTTCTGTACAGGTCCCTCAGCCGGCGTACGTATACGGTTTACTTCTTCTTGGGGAATTCTCCCATGTCACAGTTCCCCCGCAAGTCTTTGCGCCGCTCATTCCGCCACACTCTTCGGCCCAACAAGAAGCGCGGCTCCATTTGGAGCGGGCTGCATTCCTCCATTTTGCTCCTGCGCAGTATAAGCTCGGACATGCGTACGAATTCGCGCTCCCACCTTTCCCATTCGATGCCCTTCTCAGCGTCCAATATTACTCCCTCGCAAGCCAACAAGGCGAGATGGAGGCAGACATGGCGCTCAGCAAGTGGTTCTTGTGTGGAGCTGAAGGTTCCTTTGACAAGGACGAGAACCTTGCATTCACGTTTGCAGAGAAGGCTGCCAAGAAAGGTTTACCGAGTGCAGAATTTGCGATGGGTTACTACAAGGAAGTCGGCGTCGGCGGTACCAAGGACATCGAGGCAGCTCGCATGTGGTACCAATCGGTGAGTCGAGCCGAGGGCTTGAATTGGAGACGTGACTGATCCTAACAACTAGGCTGCCGATCATGGCAACTCGGATGCTGTCGAGCGTTTGTCTGCCTTGTCCCAGCCATCTCCCCAATCGCTCTCGAGGCAAGAGCACGATAACATTACAGAATCCAAACTTGTTCGTAAACGCACGCAAGCCAAGCAGCGCTCGGAACGCGAGAGCGGTGCCCCGAGACCGTCGTTGGAAGACGGCCGACAAGTGGTAGAGGTCATCCGGAAGAACTCGACGGCCCGTCACCACGAACACGGATCGGGCGCTGCACCCACCCCGGTCCTCCCACCCGTCGTAGAACAACCGCCTGCCCACGTGATGAGTCCACAAATACAACAAGGTCCCGGTGCTCCTCCACCACAAGCACCACCTCAAAGGCAATTCTTGAACCAACATCGGTACACGCTCGTCGACCCCGGATCCAACTCTGCTGGAGGCGCGTCGCCGCCGTTGAGAATGGACTCTCCGAACTATGCGCGGGCTGCGGGACGTCCGCCGGGTCAGCGTACGGGAAGTATGCCCTCTCCTGTTCCCCCTCATGGTGGACCTCAAGACACGAATGGGAACGGACATCAACAACCGCCGGCGCGTCCGCCTGCCAAAGGCCCGACGACGTTTGCGGAGATGGGTATCCAAGGGGTGAAGCTCGAGGAGAAGGAGTGTGTGATCATGTGACCTCTCTTTTTTCATCATCTTTGTTTCGCCACCAGTTCGGCTCGTCGTGTAGGCTTACATCGATATCCTGTCATTTCACTTGGGTTCGTTTTCTTTTTTTTTACACGTTCATGCTAATTTGCTATCGTCTTCCTTTGTCCCTCTCCACTTTCTTTCGTTTCTTTCATTTACGTGCCTTCCTTTTTTTTGAAATGACATCTCGACTCTCTTTTTCTTTTCTTTTTCTCTTTGTCATTGGTCGTTTGTTACAAGTACACTGTCGTCGTATATGCTCTCTCGAGGGTAGAGATGCGACGTTGGGCTTGATAGTGAAGCGAAACTGCGCGACCGGGGGAGGCGACGCGTGACATTTTTTTCCCCCATTTCCCCGCAGTCGCTGAGAACGGAAGGCCCTGGCTCTCTTGCTCGTAGGAAATGAAAAATGATGGATTGGCGGGATCATCAACATCAAACATCGGCGTCCTGCGCCCCTCGGACATGTTGGCAAACGTGGCCAAGTGATGCAAAGGGTGATGCGATGAAATTTTGAACTGAAAAAACTGGGTATGATTAGCCACGTAATTATAGCTTTGCTATAAACAATGGTAAATACCTCGTTGCGGGACTGGGAGGGGCCTTACACAACGGCTGGATCAATATTTAGCACCGACCTAAATGTTGAGCTAAACGTGGGGGCCACACTTGAAATTTAGATTCAAGTTTGAGCAGTGGCAGAACTTGATGTTTTGTCAAAGGGCTACAGGGTGGTGAAAACTTTAAGTTTGTACACCCATTTTGTCCAGGATTGTCCTGATCTAAACATTAAGTTTAAGCAGCAAATAAATAATGGTCGAAACTCCAAATGTAGCTTACACGTGCGTCACTAAACAATACTTGAAGTTTAGGTGCGGCCCGTGTGTCAGTCTAAACTTTATGTATGGACCAACAAAAGGAATGTTTTTATTCTTGAAGTTTCACAGGTGGACAAACTGGAAGCTAATACAAAAAGTTTTGATCATGCCGAAATGAATCTCCCGACCACATCGCCAATGGCGATGCACTTCAACGCCCGCACCTGAAATGAGCGCCTGCACGGAAGAGGGGGGATACACCAGTCCGAATCGGACAGGAATACTAAGTTTCAACGTAGACGCGTAGACACGTCCTTGTAATCAATCCCATTCAACCCCGTTGCGCCAGCTGCGAATACGCAGCCTGATACCTGCCGTCTGTTCCTTGGAATTGATCCTGGTCAACCGTGATAGACGAGATTCGTGCCCTGGTGACCCGACCCATCGTTTATCTGCAAACGACGTCAGTTGCTTGTCCAATGGATGGTAAGGAGAGGTCGAAGAGCTAGCACCCCGGATTCGCTCTCGCCAAGGGTGCGGGCGAGAGCACACGGGCGAGGTTTGCATTTTTAGTACGCACGACTAGCCTTGAGCAAAGGTGTGTGATATCATGTCAATACTATACATTGATTCCTACTTAATCCTTTGGAGACGAGTCAGCATGAAACGTTCGGAACCTTAGTGCTGCTGGAGTACACACCTGACACAATGACAGAACAACGACTTCTCTTGGTGAGACAGCCCAACTGGCATAATGGCACATTACCTACGAAATTTTTACGTGCTCCAAGTTTTCCACAAGTTGGGTGGAATACAGCTTTGCCGGAAAGTGGGGGTAAGCTGCGAAAACATCAGCCGCTAATGTAGTCCGTCTCCGTCTCTGCATTGCAAAGGCCATGGACCCCTCGACCTCGTAGATGTGTTGTATGACTCCCGGAATTGGTGACAGTGACCGGTCTCCATGAGGATAGAACAAGATTTGCGAATTCCCGATGTTGGTCGACGAGCGACTATAGATGACACCCACATGTCTAAGGTGGGCTCGAAGCACTGTCTTGGACTGAGGAACCAGTTCTCGGAGCTCTGGTGGGACATTCACCGCCCTTGCTCTGTCAGATGGCCGAATGACTTCTTCAAGCTGGTCAATGGTTGTAACGACTCCTGAACTATGTTCAGTGAATCTATCCAGACAACGTCGAACTGTGCACGTGTGTACGATGTCTAGACCACTGCAGGTGGACTCAATCAACAACTTCTGTGATAGAAAGATAAAGAATTGTCCTGCAGGACAAGGGGAATGAGGATAAAGGGAAAGTGAGCGGAACCCTTAGACCTGGCTGCTTGTTAGGCAGAGAGAACAAATGGATTAGACTGCCGTAGCAGTCACATAGTGTCTACTTTATATACCTGTAAGGAATGCACACAGACCAAGCTGTGTCTGGGAACATAAGGCTAAGTATAGTAAGAAAGGAAGTATCTCGTGAGAGTGGTTCCTTGATGATGAGAAATAGAAGAAAAGAAGTAAGCTGATTAATAGCATGTGATCAGTGTACAGTCCAGTCACATGACCAGTCATGTGACTTTCCCATGATCACGTGGTGTCAAATTTTTTTTAAGTAAAGTAAAAGTTAAAGCGATGAAATGTACGATGAAGTGTGAAGTAAGTTCGTTTCATAACATTACCCCCTCTTTAGGATTCGTATTCCAGATGAGATCCTTCGGAGTGCATTTCAGTATAATTTTCATAGGAAGAGAATAAAGTATCAAATTGTCCCAGGGAAATACCTCTCAATTTTCATGGTGCGGAGGGGTTAAGACGGTGGAAATCTTTGACTGCATTTGGTACGGTATTAATAATGTTTGCGGATTCCCAAGTACAATCTGTTTCATCGTAACCCAACCAATGAACGAGATATTGATGGTGGGATGAATACACATCACCTTTGGTAATTTGAGTCTGACCGCATTGGGAAGGGCCTTTAAGATCTCATAAGGTCCTAACCATTTCTGAGTCAACTTCTTTGATGGGTATGGTAACTTCAGGTTTTCCATTGACAGCCAAACGTGCTGTCCCTTTTGATACTCCAGTGCTTCAGATCTCTTTTTATCCGCTTGCACCTTCATCTTTTTCTTAGATACGATGAGGGCTTGCTCAATCTCTTTATGGGCTTTGCCTGTTTCTTCCAAAAACGATCCCTCAAGCCCCTTGGCTTTCCCTTCGAATCTGACATGGGGTTGGTAATTGCGTGTGACTGAGAAGGGGGTTGTGCCGGTAGCCGAAGTGAGGGAGTTGTTATGCTGAAACTGGACTAGCTTGATCCAATTAATCCACAAATTCTGGTTCTTCATGATGTACGTCCGAAGGTATTGTTCCAGGTCGTGGTTAATTCGTTCCGTCTGGCCATCAGTTTGGGAATGGTAAGCGGTAGAGATTTTTTGATCGATGCCTAACCCTTTGCAGAGCTCTCTCGTAAAGTCTGAAACAAACTGTGGGCCTCTGTCCGAAACTATAGTAGATGGGAGTCCGTGGATACATCACACGTTATCTCTAAATATGACTGCAAGGTCCGAAGAAGAAACTGTATTGTAACACGGTACAAAAACTACTTCTTTGGAGAAGCGGTCAATGATAACCGTAATTGCATTAAAGCCATTGGATGGCGGTAGTCCAGTAATAAAATCGACGGATAAATCTTTCCATGGGTGTAATGGTGTGGGAAGAGGAAGAAGTTTTCCTGCCGGTGCTTTTGTTTTACCCTTCGTGAGGGCACTGTTACGAACTCTATTTTTCTTAATCTTTCTTTTTCTAATCACGTGATATTTTCCACGGTCACGTGACAACACGTGCACCTTTCGCATCACGTGATCTTATCTTTTGTTCGGACTCATCACGTGACCTAAGGCCTAGACCAGTCACGTGACTTACCTCATGTATTTAATTACCGAAGGGCTAGAAC